>JBAMJR010000091.1:0-217500 GCA_038501785.1 Myoxocephalus aenaeus
GAATACTTTTTTTATAAATAAAACCCTTCTTGTCACACTCTGTTTGACATGAATCAACGTCTACGACGTGATACAGTGTTCAAAAAGCTGAACTCTTCAAAAAGAAGAGATTTATTGTTGTTGCAGTTCCACTGCATTGTACTAAAGCTGGAACGGTCTCTGCCAACAACTCTGCACCGGCTCCTGAATGTACCCGTGGGTTTGTCTGGCTTTATGTACGTGTAAAGGTTTTAGAGTCACAGTAGCCAAAGGTAGGTCATAGTGGTCAGTATATTTCGAGTCACATTACCGATAATAGTTTTTGGCAGGTAATCAGTACTGTAAGAGATTAAGTTTCGGTGCATCTTCCCAAAGTTAATTGTCATTAAGCACCCCAGACTCCTCCGTGTCTTCCAGCCTTGTAACGCCTGCCTCTCTCATCCTGTAAAAGTGCTTCAATATTTAAGCTCCGCTGACCAACCATGAAGCCTCAAATGGCTTCCAGTCTTCTGCTGGCTGTCCTCTAGTGTTTTACAGCAGCAGCTAACCACTTTCCTCTGGTTTTTCTCCGGACGTTACTGGCATTTAATGACGTCTTCATCCCCCAGGATCGCCCGTTCATTTTTCTCACTCTTCCTTCCCTGGCTCGAGCTTCGTAAGTCATAAATGGAGCCAAACATAAAAATTGGGAAGCTATAAATTTCACTGATCTCCTCCGCCGCGCCTCTCAAAAATAGCAGAGTGAGGCAGTTTTAACCTTATATCTCTATCTCTTTTCATCTCTAAATAATGGAAAAAGGCAAACAATTCATCCTCTGGATTACATATTAATACACACACATGCACACAGAGAGGTGAGCATGCACATGTGCACCGACTTGATCAGGAATTGATGTGCCAGCTGTCGTTCAGGGGTGCTCGTTAATCATTCAATAATCAAACCAAGTTGGCAGGTAGAAACCAGACACCCACAGTCACTCTCTCTTTTATTTACCACACAAATGGAAGCAGAAGCCACCTGTGTGTCAGTCTGCCCTGCCAGTGACACTTCACTTGTTTTAATGGGCCTGTGATGAACGAGTTGCACAGCCATAAATATGGCCTCGTTCACTGCTCTTTTGTCACTCTAGTTCGTTTATCCATCCGTCCATCTCTCCATCCTTTCAGCCATCTCTCCTCTGCAGTAATTAATCTGTAAGTGCTATAATTCTGCCGTTAGATGACACGGAGGAGGGACAGGAGGCGACGATGAGACTAACGTATGGGAATGGAGAGACAGAGACATGCTCTGGTTGTGCAGGGGAAGGTCAAATGGAAGGGCGAAGGGTGTAAAGATGATTTGAGATGTCATCAAGATGGAAGTTTAATTGGCAGTGTTCTCATTTTCCAACCAGTAACTTCCAGAAGCCTTCTTATATTATGCCCTTCAACTCATCTCATAGAACCCCCACACTTAATTAACATTTCATTTTATGGTTTTTGAAATGGCCATATTATTCACTGAACATTAAAGATAATCAATGATTGATCACCTAAATGCATTTACCCAGATGATCTTCAGGCCTGAGTGTCATTTGACATTTTTTGACAACAGCAGTTTTGACCGCAGTTTCAGAACCGATACCTATTTTTTATTATTAAAACATGTTTTTCTACAACTGAACAAAATGTTCAAATGTTCAATGTTGTCTAAACAAAGGCAGCTGTACAATAACCTACCTCATGAATTACAGTTTGTAGGTTACAAATTTTAACTTCATCAGTGAAGAAGAGCACAAATCTGAATACATATTTGATGCCAGTTTTTGATACTTGACCTGTTTGATTTTGTGCTATGAACTCATTAAACATATCACAAATTAAAACTCACTGGTGAATGTTGTTACTGTCAACCGACTGCAAATATTGATTAAGTGAGCCAATCCCTGATTTCAATTTCCATGTTGGAATGTGCGTCTAGTTACTGGAGCTTGTTTTGCACCTTGAATTTATTTTCAGGAGCATATGCTAATAATATTGAGACACTTACAGTCTTGCACACCATAATCCTTGGGAAGGGATCAGGGAACACACACACACACACACACACACACACACACACACACACACACACACACACACACACATACACACACACACACACACACACACTATTCCCCCTGATTATTCTCTCCTGTTACAAATGTATTCAGCCCTTTGCTCCATTTGCTGCCCTTTTTGTGTGTCAGGGATGATGGAAAGGTCGTCTTTGATTTGTTTAGCGGGAACAACAGCAACGTCAAAGTTTCTCAGCCGGTGTTGGCTTTTCCAATGAGCTCATTATAATCTGCAGTCAAGCAAATAATCTCCTGAAATAGAATTTGTGGGGGAAAAAATGGTGTCTTGTACTGTTTCTTCTTATTGACAGGTTGGTTTTAAAAGGTACACATGTTGTACAAAAGTGGACACTGTTTTTTTTTAGCTGATTGTTCTCCGATATTGTTTCACATCCAGACTATTCAAAGCAATAGATGTAGCACTGTGCAAGTAAACAATTACACCTCCAAACATTTAGAGCAGCAGTTCAGAGTGGGAGTTTGGGGATGTATTTTACAGCTACTTGTACAGAGCAATATCAATGTTTATTGTTTGTTATTTCAAACAATAGACATGAATAGAGAACTCGTAAAAAATATTTAATCTTGGGCCACAATTCAAGGCCGTAATGCGCCTGAGGGAATTGTCATTTTTATATGTATGGTCATCTTAAAATTGTCTGCATCTTTATTAGGCTTTCAGTAACAAGCGAAGAGTTACAGCCTGTTTTTCATTAATGCAAATGATGTTGTGGATGTTTCTCTATCATGACACAAAGTGCCCTCACAGTTTACCAGCTTTGTGGGAACTTTGATAGAAACTGTGAACTGAACTTTTGATTGGAATGCTCCTAACTCTCGGCCCCGCCTCTTTTACACCCAGGTGACCAATAAGGTGGAGCTGGAGCCCAGGCAGTTTGTTGATTGGATGCGTCTGGAACCCCAGTCCATGGTTTGGCTTCCTGTCCTGCACAGAGTGGCTGCTGCAGAGACGGCAAAACATCAGGCCAAGTGTAACATCTGCAAGGAGTGTCCTATTGTTGGCTTCAGGTGAACACACACACACACACACACACACACACACACACACACACACACACACACACACACACACACACACACACACACACACACACACACACAAAATACAGAGACAAGTTTGCAACATGTGACCGGCCTCACACACAAACACTGAATGTGGCAGTGTTCCGTGTTGTTCTCTCCTGGTTGAGCATAAAGGGCAGATCTGCTCTGGAGGGCAGGCATTTATCTAAATGTCAACAGCTGATACACCACTGACTAAATACCATCCGGTGGTTTGCAAGGAAACATACACACATCCTCACAATGGCAGCAACACGCTCATACACATAAACGTGGGGTGCACTTCCAAATTCACAAAGTTCACAAAGAGCTGATTGGCTGGCAATAATCCATAACAGACCACCCCCTGATACTGTGCAGGACTTACAATCGCACACACACACACACACACACGCGCGCACGCACGCGCACGCACACTGCTGCCTTTGTTACAGCTGGTTCCTGATCGTATCTTACACAGTAACAACAGGTAAGTAAAGATGTGCGTTGCTGTTCAACAGCTGTAGTCAATTTATCATACAATTTCACTTTTCACTGACCAGTTGTGCAGGGAAAAGATTTTTCCGTGGCTGGAGATATGTGTAACACTATGCCAAGTGGGTTGCTGGATTGTCCCCTTCAGATTCCTTGCTTTGCCAGCAAAAAGAGAAATACAGTCAGACATTTGATGAAGCACACGTCTGCCAAGTTCTGTCGTTGATCGATGAGAGGGAGCAATGGAGGGAATTGCGGAGAGAAAGAAGGAGGAAAATGCACAGCATGCATTTTGTAGATTTCATTTTTCCCCCTTGCAAGTAGCAGTAGTTTTCAAACTAGCATGGTACATGGGATCATCAGCAGATATGCTTACATTTGATAAATGTCAACTCAACAAATTGAGTGGGATCGTTAACAAGCCAAGACCTAGATTCAATATGCACCATGTCCATGTATTGAAACTCGTCCTTAACACGTGCTACATTTGGGTACTTAGTTTCAGTGTTAGACCTGCCAACAATAATAAAAATGTAATGGCTTTTTTTTTTACAAAATGTCAGTGAGATAAAAGACCTTTATGGTGTTCTTAATATGATAATTTGAGTAATAATTTAAAATTGGATGTTGACCTTTATTTTTTAAAGCAGTTTTATTTCTTTGGCCATATCCTCTTATTGCCATGGTTTAAATCAGGGATTCCCAACCAGGGGTACATGTAATAAATGAATCCAACTACTCCACAATTATTGTTTCTACATACTCTACCTCCTGACAACTGCAGGATGAATAAAAACAAATAAAAAATGAAATCATGATTTGAGAAAAGAAAATGATCAGCCTATTTGTGTTGTTGAAAATAAACATCAAAATAGAACCAGCAATATGTCTGTGATGTTGTCACAATAACCAGTAAGCTGCCAGCTACAATGAGCTGAATGCAACATCTCACAAACCCGAGTCAGTTGTAACATTGTTATTTTTACTATTGGTATTGATGTCCCTATTCTAATTCCTTTGTTCCTATTTCAAACACTGCTTGAATTGATCATACATTGCAAGTTTCTGCATAAAAACATATGTTCACATAAGGAACTAAATAAAAATACTTTTTTAACAAGAAGATGTTCCCTAATGAGGCCATACAATACAGGGTCTATTATTAACCGAATTTGTGAGGGCTGTCTCAGCACCTCCAGCTGTGAAGGTGAATTAATGCCCCCTCTTCATAGTAATATGCTTCATGTCAGTATCTAATGGCGCTTTTGACTTGCTAGTGTCGTGTGCGCTGTTGCTGGTTTTGATATATGGCAGTCTCTCGTAGCTCATCAGTCAGCTAACCTTGGGAGAGCTGGAGAAGAGGGAAAGATAAAAGACTTAAGCTTTAATGTTTGAATGGGTCCTTTCTCAATTGAGCTGTTAAATGGCCTTCTGGCTACAGCTGCTGCTGAGAACAACACCCTGACAGTTGTTGTCACGTTGTTGTGTTTTGGTGGAAATCCAACTGTCTGTCACATTGTCAGCATATTGAGAAGGGTGTGCATGTGGAGGATTGTGGGACAGAGTAACGGGGTGTATCGACAGCTCCCCGGGAGGCTTCAGTGTAGCCTGGCGATGAATCCTGGTGTTGGGCTCACACGCAACCTTACATCTTACACAAGTTACATCCACCCACACAACTGCTCAACTCAACTTATCTCACTTTTGTCTTTCTTTCCTTTCCACACACTCTCTCTCTGTCTCTCTCTAGGTATCGCAGTCTGAAGCATTTCAACTACGACGTGTGTCAGAGCTGCTTCTTTTCTGGGCGCACCGCCAAGGGCCACAAGCTCAACTACCCCATGGTGGAGTACTGCACGCCGGTGAGGGAGGCACGCACGCACGCACGCACGCACGCACGCACACACGCACGCACACACACACACACACACACACACACACACACACACACACACACACACACACACACAGTATCTCTCTTCCACTTGCTCACACTCTTCACTTTTCCATTTTAATGAAGGCACACACACATTCACACTTACAGCAACACATGTATTCTGATTTTCAATAATCTCCTACTTTATGCTGAACACAAGCTGTTTGATGTTCACATATTTTGTAATTCTATAAATTCTTATTTGTTCTGCGGAATGTTTCACCCATATGTGATTGGGGAACATCTCATTCCAAAATCATGAGTATCATTATGCTGTAAAACAACACAGAGGGTTCTGGTCTTCCTGCACAAGAGTTTCACCTCGGTCAACTTTTGTCACAATGCAAAGTCTTTTGGCAAAGTGCTGCGTCGGCCAATTAAATATATGCAAGGTAACATGCACTGTAGTTTATTTTGTAACATGATCGCTATTTGTACTGTAAAATAGGTGTCAACAAAGGATAAGATGACTTTCACAAGTTGTGAAGTCCTTAATAATACATGGAGCTGTGCATCTTTTTGGGGGTCGGCTAAGCCTTCAGACTCATTAATCCATCACTGAAACTGAACTTTGTATTACTGGACTGTTTCCGGTCTGACAGCCCACCGAGGCCCGTCAGGACTCTGAGATCAAGTCAAGTCTCAGAAAACCACTTGGCCTCATCGTATTGTTATGAAGGTGTTTCATATACAGTATTCCAAGAGGAGAAGAGATTTGTTTATGATTAATGCCAGTTGACATCACTCCGGCCACTTGCCTCTACGTCCTACTTCCCATGCAGTTGATTTCTCCAACTTCTTCAACAATCAACCCTCCCGCCAGACCTCTGGCTCAATTTTAATTCTCATGAACAAATGGTAAAATGCTTGTGGCTCTCTGAGGTCTTTTTATGATTTCTGCCAGAAAGCAATATTTCACTTTACTACTACGCAGAGAGAAGAAAGAATATTAGAAAAGGGGGAGCTTGGCGAAATTGAACATTGCCCTGTTTCTCAATTAGGATCGCACACTTGTGGGCCAACTCGTTTCAATATTGCTTAACGTCAATCTTTGAGTGACTCAAGTGGAAACGTTTCTCATTTCTGTCTTTTAATTTTCTTTTTCAATTTTGCAAATGGGATAGATATCGACTCTTGGAGAGGTAGCTGTAGGGAGTCGTGATCACTCTTCCCTGAGTTAAGATGCCCAGCAGAGTGCCTGCCGCGACTTTGAAAAAACTTTATTTGTGCTGCAGCAACAAACACTTAGAATGGCGGTTAAAGATTCAGGAGTTTACTGTTTGTCTGCTTTACCTGAAAGGAGGAAATAAACCGTGACTTAAAGAGGATATAACGTTTCCCCTCAACTTTTTCCACGTTAAGCAGCTTCGGCGCAGGAGTTACAGCGGGTAGTCCAGATGGTCCGATGCCCGGCTGCTCCAGTCTGCATTCATGCTTGTCGATGAAATGGTAAATGTTGACATTTAGTGTAAGGAATGTGGTTCATCATTCTGGAGTGACACTTCTTAAAATCAAAGTGGAAAAAGGAAAGTTTGTCATTCAGAGATGGATCAATACTGATCTTGGATATCAGTCTGATACTGACTTGGATAGCGTGATTGGATATCGGTTGCTTTAGGTTGATCTGGTATTGGATACTATTATTGTCATACACAACAATTCAGTGCATTTCTATCTATGTACGTATTTATAAATGATGTTACATTTTGTTTTAGGAAAAGGGATGTTTAAGTTAGGCCTGATGTTGCCTTACCCATTAGAGAATGATCCCATTCACTTCCACACAGCGAGTCATGCAGCTGAATAATTAAAAACTGGTATTAGATCAGTGCTCTGCAGCGGCCGATACTCAAAGCCCAGGTATCTGGACTGAATAAGTCCCATTGGAGCAGCCCTACTGGTATTCCCAATTCCTGCAACTAATACTAATCCAAACAACCGTTACAGTACAGTTAAGATTAATCCAAATTATATTATTCTTCATCTTGACCCACTCTGTGGCCAGTTCAATTGATTAAACTACAACAAAAAATCTAAATAAACAGTATCAGTGTATCTACTATATTAGGAGCACAAAAATAGACTGGGAGCAGAAGACTAAATATTTGAAGCAGTGATTAAATGAATATTTTTAATTTATCAGCCATAATGTTGGGCTCTGCGTCTGCCAGGACGCAGTCACTCACAACTTATCGCCATCACTACTTTGCAGAATGGCTGTGACAGCAGCATACTGTCCGCAGGCTTTTCACCACAAACAAGGAGAAAGGGAGCAACAAATGGAGCCAAATACGAGCAAATTATTGAGGACAGCTTTCTTTGCAGTGCCAAACATCGAAGACGGGTGCAACCGATTATTTTCTACTCAAACTGACCATAAAACATACAGTTTAATGAGATCAATACTGAAATGTCTGGAGACCAAAAGCAAGAAAAACTTGAATCCCACTGAAAGGTTTTGATATCATGTGGCACTTGATGTTATTTAACACTGCAACTGAACAGAGCTTTATTGAGCCACAAGATATTGCAGACTAGTAGCAAACCACCCAAATCTAGCAGTTCCAAGCTGTTGGATGTATCCATGAACCATAAAATCTGCCGAAATCCAATGAAACCTCATCTGAATCCACTTATTGTGACATTTTGAATCCTTGAACTATTTCTTTGTTTCTCTTTGTTTCATATCAGCATCACATGTAATTATATTTACCCTTCTCCCTTAATTGTGTTTCAGTGTTATACCTTTGAAAATATTGAGTCCATATTGAATAATGATTCGTCAAAACACCAATTTTGCAGAGATTTAAAGACTGATAGCAGTGTTTGTGAGCCTAATAAGATTCCTTCTGCCTTTTTTTCCGTACTGTGTACTTTATAGCCACAATATTGCTTTTTTATTATTATTAGGTTTTCATTTTTATGGGAGTGACATTTTTATAGTTCCAATGGGAATTTTCAGTGCTGAACATTTGATTGCTATGCTGTATTGATTACTGTCATTTCAATATTTTTACCTATCTAAGTGGAGATGTTGTCTGGGTTCGACGTGGCCGGTGTTTTTAGCGTCATTTTGTTGTCACGATCCGTCAGGGAGCGTCCTGGTTGCCTTGTGGTGATGATGCACACACTGTGACTTCAACATCACCGACTAGATTCTGGTGTCTGTGGGCCTTTGTTTCACAAACCCCCATTTTCTCCCTCTCCCCTCATTGTTTTCTGTCTATATCTACATTGTCACACTGAAAAAGGCACAAAAAAACTCAATCTTAAACAGAAAAAAAACTGTTAAACCACACGAAAAGGAGAAACGCACACACATATGAACTTGCACAATTCGTCTCCAGCTTTAGTTTAATTGTTCAGTAATTGCTATTGGTTTGTTCAAGCTACCATCTTAAATTGTGTGGATTAGTTAGTAAGCCAAGTGAACTAAATAGCCTGTTCATTTACTCCTATCTGTCGACTGTGGGAGTTGTACAATTGTGTGTATTTGTGTTAAGCGGTGGTTGTCTGAATCCTATGCGAAGGGATTTTCTTCCCCTCCGGTCACACTGTTGTGGTAATTCGTTGTTTGCTTGCAAGGCAGAAACCGCTTCTGCAGGAGGAACACCTTTGCTAAGTATCTAATTAACAAAACACATTCTCTTCCACACAAATGCATATGCTGCTGATGTGTGCACAAGAGACTGTGGAAATGCATACAACACACACACACACACACACAAACACACACCGACACACACACACAATGCAATAAATAACATAAACCTTTCTTTCTTTCTTTCTCTCTCTCTCTCTCTCCCTCTCTCTCTCATACTGCAGACGACGTCAGGTGAGGACATGCGTGATTTCACCAAAGTGCTGAAGAACAAATTCCGATCGAAGAAGTACTTCGCCAAACATCCTCGGCTCGGTTACTTACCGGTCCAGACAGTTCTAGAGGGCGACAACATGGAAACGTAAGTAACACTCAAACGTGATGAGCTGAAGAATCATGCATCGCAAGGCCTTTTAGCTGTTCTAAAGTCACAGTAAAAGGGGTTTTATCTCTAGCACAGATTATGAGAAGTTATGAGAAGTCTCATGCCTCTCTCTCACACACACACACACACACACACACACACACACACACACACACACACACACACACACACACACACACACACCTGTGCTACAGTATGTGGCCAGCGTTAATTTCCCACTCAGTTTATGTGTTTATCTACTTGTCGGTCCAGTCATTACCAGGTGTCGTCGCTACACTGTAGATCTTCTCTCTGCACCACCTGCCCCAGTGACTACATCTGATTTATGTCCCTGCTCCTGCCAGCCTTAAATCCCTCCGGAGAGACATTTAACTCGGCCCACATTATGCAGACGCCTCAGGCGGGCTCCTCATCCCCCCCATCGGAGCGTGTGTCTGAGTTGTGGCCCTTTCGAATACCAGCTCCGTGTGCTCCGAGACTCGTTTGTACATGTTTGTTTGTTTTTTTCTACATTTTATTCATCTATATATTGTTTCCTTTTCTCTGCCTGTCACACATTTCCCACTCGGGCTCTCATACTTTTCAACAATGTAGTTTGGCCTCTTGTTGGCACCAAAAGCTCTTTCAAATGTTTGTGCGTGCATTCACAATGACTCTGTTCACTCAAGATAGATTTTCCCCAACATCCAGTTGCACACAGTCACTTCTCAGATGGATTGCACTCCCTCCTTCATCCCTCCCATCCTTGCCCATCCTCCCCCTCACCTCCCACCTTGCTATATTCTCACTTCCCTTCCTCTCTGAAAAATGACTCCTGCCGGAATGTCTGCTTGATAAATGCCTCTAAAGGCTCTAAAGGTTTGAGGAATTGTGGCAAAACGCAAGGATCTTTTCCAAAAAAGGCAGAAGGGAATGGAGACTTAAGAAATGTAGGACCATTTCATCATGGTCATCATTTTCCCATCTCTCTTACTGTATTATCTTTCTCCTGTGAACTGTGGGCTTTCCACATGTAGCAACAGGCTCAAGTACACAAGCTCTATGTGTTGAAATAAGCCTTTGGACTGTGGCTCAAACATAGGATCAGTGTTATGAAATGCTCAGCATTCATTTTAGATTCATATTATCCCACTTTAGTGGCTTTTGACATCTCTATGTCACTAAAACGAATACGTGACCTACATTGATTTGAATATTTCTGTAATTGGAACAAGGTCCCTGCTTAAAATTCAGGAGTTATACAGATTAGTTAAACATAACATTTGCTTTCATCTCTGCTGGAATAAAAATATGGTTTCTCCCAATTTAGTATATGTGACATGTTTAATTTGTCACGAATACAAATCTGATAAATCAGTAAATTGAAAGGTAAAATGTACTACTAGCATCATCCTGAATATCACACCTAAACATTTAAACTTTTCCCGTTTCTCTTGCTGTGTACGTTTTTGAACAATATTATAAGAAAACTATTTTAATGCATTGTCAGGCTTCATTGGTCTTAACAAAGTGAACTTCTTAGAAGTTGATATTTTTGTATATATATATACCGTAGCAGCAGAAGAGGAAATGAGATGCACTCACTCGCTGTCTTTTTCTTTTCCACTGTGGTATCATTCCTCTTTTTTAATTCCATCCTCTCTCGTTTCTTTCCACCACGAGAGAGCAAAGCACCACCTACTCTCTCTCCTCCCACTTATACCTTTGCTTCTTTTCAGGGCAGATGGGATTTTAATTTGTCACAGCTATGTTTGATAATGTGACAGAACCACTCTGATAGTTTCCCACTCAGCGTTCGGTCTTGTTTGTTACACTGCATAACAAAAACTTAAATACTAAGGACCGGTAAAATGCAGAGAATAATTTCCCCACTGGGGATTAATAAAGGATATAAAATAATATGAAAAACAGTAGATGAGGCTCTGCTACATTGGGTCTCGCAGGGGCTCATGGAAATTAGAGGCTAAATCTTTTTTCTATTTTTTCTGAATCTCAACCGAATAATTTTGTTTTGATTACAGAAAAAAATAAGTCCTCTGTGACCATTTGTGCTGAAAAAGATGAAGAATACTTTTCTGTTGTCAGCAACGTATTTTTTCAATTGAACAGATATTATGTATGCATGTTTATTACATGTAGATAAGTAGGTAGCCCAAGCAAATTAGTTTAAGGTGAAAACACAACCTTTGTGTCTCCAAATCATCTACTGGTAATGGAGTTGTGCCTTGTGGTAGTGATGGAGAGATACAGCATCTACGTGTGCAGGTGCCACATTTAACACACGTTCTCTAGTCAACCGTCTTTCTGACAAACAGGTAGAGGTGTCAACAGCGCTGATTGTCTTTTATCCATGAGAGACAAAAAGGAGGACAAGTAGAACAGAGGGAAGCAGTGCTAACTGTGACAGAGAGACTAGCACAGCATGATTAATTAACAGAGTTTTTAGAGACCTTTCAGGAGATTCATCCAAAAAATAACAACAACTCTGAAAAGACAGTAAAACACAGAATGCACAAATTTTACAAATACAAAAGAGATGACAAACAGCAGTTCTAAGTTTTCTTAAAGTTACCGTGAGGGACTTTGAACTGGTTATAAAACATTCCCAATTTAATTTGAATGCTTGTTTATGATCTACATAAGTAAATGAGACCTTTAGCGAGAAGATTGTCTATTTGTATATAGCTATACTTGTCATCGGTGCCACCGGTTCTGCTCTCTGGTATTGTACTTCAAGATGCACAACAAACCTTCAATAAAAACACAGCCTTTACAGCAGCCACATTTACCAGGCCCCAAATACTGCCAAGGTCTCTGCTGACGTGATTCCTCCCCTCCCTCTCTTTCCTTTCGTCAACTTTCCTTGCTTCATTTCCAGTTACAGTAGCTGTTTTTTTTCTACCTTAGACTGTTTTTTTTTTTTCAAGTGTATCCATCAGACGTTTGTGTCATTGTGGAGACCTTGTGCAGCCAGAACAACCTGGAGCTCAACACTCTGAAGACAGTGGAGATGGTTGTGAACTTCAGAAAGAACGCAGCCCCACCCGCCCCTCTCATCCTGTGTGACTCCCCCGTCGACGCTGTGGAGTCCTTCCGCTTCCTGGGCTCCATCATTTCCCAGGACCTCAAGTGGGAGCTGAACATCAGCTCCATCACCAAGAAGGCCCAGCAGAGGATGTTCTTCCTGAGGCAGCTGAAGAAATTCAACCTGCCGAAGAAAATGATGGTGCACTTCTACACTGCCATCGTTGAGTCCATCCTCTGCTCCTCCATCACCGTCTGGCACACCGCAGCCACTGCCAAGGAAAAGGGCAGGCTGCAGCGCATCATCCGCTCTGCTGAGAGGGTGATTGGCTGCAATCTGCCGTCCCTCCAGGACTTGTTCGCCTCCAGGACTCTGAAGCGAGCTAGGAAGATTGCAGCTGACCCCTCTCACCCTGGACACAACCTGTTCGAGTCCCTCCCCTCTGGCAGGAGGCTGAGGTCCATCAGGACCAAGACCTCACGCCACACAAACAGTTTCTTCCCGTCGGCAGTCGGGCTCATCAACAGGGCCCGGGTCCCCCACTGACTGTCTCTGTCACCCCCAGTTATTTTAATTTTAATTTTTAATTTTTAATTCTTATTTTCATTTTTTTTTTTCTCTTTCTTTCTCTTTACCGTTCACTCCTCTGCACACCTCATATTTAAACACTCATGCCACTTACATACACTTTTAACTTAAACACTCGTCACTTTAACATACACTTTAACTTAAACACACATGTCACTTTAACGTACACTCACTTACACTTATTTAATACCCACTGCACTGTTGTTATCGTTATCGTTGATTGTTGTTTGTCTCGTCTAACGTCCCATGTCGATGTCCAATGTATGCACCTTCCGCCTCGTAAAATTCCTCGTTTGTGAAAACATTCCTGGCTAATAAACAGTTTCTGATTCTGATCTTTTCTTTTTTCTGATGCCGGTCAGACACATTTGGGTGAAAAGGAAAACCATCTACTCTCTTTAAAAACTATACATTTGAAAACGGATATCACTCTCCTGAAAAACAAAATGAGCAGACTGACTTTTCCCTCGAGCAAAGTTGTTGGTGGGGGCAGGAAAAAATGCCGCACCACAGGCTCTGAATAGTTAGCTCAGTCTGCCCTGCCGACCTCGATCTCTTCTCTCTTTTTTTTCTCTCACAGTTTTTCTCTTTTTCCGTCTGAATCCCCTGCTACATTTCAAATTCGCCTCGCAGCTACAGAAGTGTGACTACTCTGGCTGCCCCGCTGTGAGAAACATAACCACCAAGACACACGTCTCTGTCTAAATTTCCCTGCTTTAATGTGAGAACAAAAGCGCGAGGCAAAAGAATGTCAACCTCAACCATATCTTACCAATTTCTATCAAGCCTCCTCCGTGAAAAAGATACATTTCTTTGTATTCTTGAGATAAGAGTGTTCCATTTGCTTACAAATAACAAGTTATGCTCTGCGTCTCTAAGAATAGCTGCAATTATCATGGACTAGGAACCAGTAACTTGAAAAGACTTCAAGACACATGCCTCTAGCATCCTGGTTTGTCACATTTTGTTTCCAAAATCTCTAATTAACAGCAGCTTAATTTACTGAGTTCTTATGCACCGAATACATCTTTTTATAACATAATATACTCAACAGCAAATTAACTGCAAAATAGGTTTTGTATGTTTTTTGCTGGCATGTTATTTCAGTAAATCCTGCTGGAAATAAATGAGAAAAGGGAACGAATTTGGGCCATATCATCCTGTATGCAGCAGGAATTTTGAAAAAAACTAACATTTAAAAAAATATATGTGACTGCGGCAAAGCCGACCGTCAATCCTTTTCTGTGCAAGCTTTCATACACACGACCTGGGTATATTACCGTCTGCTGACAGGTCCACATGCCCATCTTTACCGTTTCAAAACTGACAAATCAATCAACACATTTCCTGTGTCACAAGCCTATTTTGATGCAGGTTTTAGAGACTGTCGGGGGGATAATCGTGTGGTGTCTATACTGGTGACTGTTTTACATGCCTTCACTCTGTGTGGAGTCCAGCCACTCAGATGTTGGACAGACATTTCCTTCCACTTCTCCTTCCACCTGCTGTGTTTTGGACCCTGAAATGTTTTGTGGTACCTAAACGCCCCCTCCCTCCCTCCCTCCCTCCAATTCTCTTACAGTCCCGTCACCCTCATCAGCATGTGTCCGGAGCAGTATGAGTGAGTATCTACGCCTCCAGCAACAACACCTCGTCTCCAGACCGGAATGCCTTTTAATGACACCTCCTTTGCTCCCCTTCTCTCCTCACTCACCTTCCCCTCAAGTCCTCAATCCAACTAAACCATGACTGCACTGCATGTTGCCTGCCTGCCCACTCGCCTGCCTGATCCACTGGTTGAACATGCAACCGAAAAAAGTCACCCACTTTCTCCTTGCCGTTCCCTACTCTTCTCTAAAGCATCCAACTAGCATTCGGTTTCTCATCCAAGCAGCGGCTGTCAAAAACCATCCAACTGCTCTGTAGATCATCCCGCTCTCCTATTTCTCTCTTTAGGATCATCAGATTTGTTTTCTAGGTGATGTTGTGAGGGGCCATTAGGTTGTGTGTGTGTGTGTGTGTGTGTGTGTGTGTGTGTGTGTGTGTGTGTGTGTGTGTGTGTGTGTGTGTCTGTGTGTGTGTGTGTGTGCGCGCGCGCGCGCGCATGTGCCTGTGACTCTCTGTGTGTTAATGAGGTTGCGTGAGCATGCAGAATCTCATTCATCTCCATCACCCCATTCATTTCCAGGCTGTCCCAGTCACCTCAGCTCTCTCATGATGACACCCACTCCCGGATAGAGCAGTATGCCAGCAGGTACGCATTGCATTCCCCAATCATCATCTCATTATCTCAGATGCCACATTCCACACACATAAAGACCTGCTAACTGCATTTAAATGTAGCAAATTTAAAAAGCTTCATTACAGAATGAGAACTCCACTTTTAAAGGACCTTTCTAGTTTAGATGATGTACTAAAAATCTGCTACTTTTTCTTAGTTTTCTTCCAAAGAGCTCTTGCCTTCTGTCTGTACAATGCATAGCTATGCAACAATAATCTTTCCTGGACGGTTACAATAAATGCAGACAATATGTTGATTTATTAGTTGCCTCTGAGCTTCTTGAGGAGATGTTTTCTATTTATTCTCATTACACTATGAAACAAGTTTTGGATCAGAATAAAAAACAAAGCACGTTCTATCTATCTAGGTTCCAGTAATTATCGAAGAACCTTTTTACATATTTGGGGAATATGAACTAGCTTTATTACCAGAACATTACCGAGACAGAAAGAAGGAGAAAGCAAGTTCCCCAAAAATAATTGAAATCTGTTTCACCATGCAATTATAGACAAATAAGAGAAGCAAAACAAAATATATATTCTCCAGTTTCCCCCTCAGACAGCCCCAGAACAACTGAACAATATTTGTACGTCTGTCATGGCCAGGAGTCTGTACAAACGAATTCTCCTCAAATGTTTAAGTGTAACTTTAAATATGGGATTGTTAATGTCAGCCTGAACTTTTTAACGGCTTCACAGTAGAAAACACTGCATTTCTAGATATTTTATAAACCGTGAGGGCAGTGGAAATATGCTGTCATTGCAAGTGTCATTATGTTTAAGACTATTGCATTATTTGTTTGTGTCAGGGAAGATACAAACCACAATATGCACTTCTGAACATTGTGTATCTGCTTTTTATGTTATGGTGATTGCATACATTCAAGGTCAGATCATTGTGTATCTGCTTTTTATGTTATGGTGATCGCATACATTAAAGGTCAGATGAGTGTCAAAGTGAGTGCGCTCATGCAGCAACTCATAGCCGATGGCTTTTTTCCGCCGCCTCCTTCAAATGATCCTGCTGCGTATGTGCCATTCATGTACACAGCATGAGATCTGCAGTTAATCTTCACCAGCATCCTGCTGCACTGAAACTGAAAACCTGTCATGTTTGATGTTAAGATAAGTGATTATTAAGATCCCAAAGTATCACAAATCCCATTTTGCCCCTGGAATGAATCTCTAATCTGTCCAAAACGTATCTTCTCTAAAGGGAACAAGGGTTACTTTTGTCCTTCCACAAAACGCTTTAATCATGAAGGCTCTTCTGATGTCGCGCTGCTCTGTCTGGCCTGTAACCTTTCATTGGTCACACACCATTAACCTTCGCTCAGCATTTCTGCTTGCATTGTTTTATCAGCAATGACACAGACATGAGCCTTTTGAATTGCAATTTTTACTGAAATATATATGCTGACATTGTAGATTATAGCGTAGGTTATAGATTTGCATGGAAAAATGCACACAGTGATGAGGTTTCACCAGTGGTATAATAACTTTAAATATCTCCCTCCATGCATATTCTGCCACGCTCAAATTTCATCCTAAAGTTTAGTGTGTGGATCGTGTTCCTAATCTGCTGGACAACCCGCTGCCTCCCAGTTACATTCAGTACATAGACATACAGGCTTAGATCTGAGGAACCAGCCTCATTAGCATGGTTGCTTTGTCTGATTTTATGACCAGAAAAAAAAAACTATTCCTTCATGTGCCTACATACACACACACTCCCACATCTCTGCTAATCGTCTCAAAATATACGGTTCCGCACACTCGATCACAAAGATGTGTTTGATCATCCGTCATCTTTCTAGACAATATTCTTTTGAATTTTTATTGGTGTGCTACTGTGGTGTTGAGATCCGCATTTGTTGACATCGTTGCTCTGCATCTTGATGAGACGATGACAGCGTTTAACGGTCTGTTTTTAACTGGTAATTTAAGTGTCAACCACTGATGATGGTTTCTTTCTCAGGTTGGCCCAGATGGAGCGCTCCAACGGCTCGCTGCCCACAGACAGCAGCTCAGCCACAGGCAGCATGTAAGTTCATGTCATTTACTTTCTTTTTTAAATATTCATTTCTATGTTTCCTTCAATTATTGTTTCACAGATTTCCTTCTTCAAATTCTGTACACATTCATTTTCATTATGTTCATATACACAGTACATATCAGAAAATCTTCCTGCAGATGATTAATGCGTTCCAACCAACAACTACAGAGTGAACTCAAATGTTTTTCCTCCAAGAGACTTCTTGCTGTGCACTGTTTATCTATCAGGCCAGCCCAAAATATTGCCTTACCCGGTTTTAGAGTATTACAACCAGCCAAAGCAATAACAATGTGGCTTCCCGCATTGCTGAAAAGAAATCAAGAGGGAGTGGGTGAGAGCTGAATGGTTTTGAGAGAGCAAAGGAAGTGTGGATTGAGGGGAAAAAGACAATGGGATGTGGTTGAATTCAGCGGGAATGACAGGGCTTTAGAAGAAATGTAATGGATTAGAGTGCCAACAATGAGAAGTGAGAGTGATTGGTTTCAGGATCTCAGATAACGATCAATTATCTTTGATCAGAGGAGATCAGGACATGGCAAAGACGAAATCACAAAAAAGGGGGGGAAAGCTGATGAGGTACGAACTTTGAAGTTTCTGGTGAGTGTGCGTGCGTGTGCTTGTCTGTGTGAAGACGTGTATGTCTTCTGCAGGCCATTTGAGTTGAAGGACGTGTTTTTCCCTTTTCCTAAGTGAGATCCTAATCGGGGGAATGGGCTCTTGAGGTTCAAACGCCCTTTGAGCTCGTGATCACACTAATATGTGTGTTCAAACAGAAATACACACATACGCACACACTTTTCACTCTGTTCTTGTCTTTGGAGGAAATTACTTTCTGTTCTGATAGCCTGCTTTGATAAGACGCGTGTAGATCACAAGAGTTCCCAGATCATAGATCATCATTGTACTTTTGGAAATTAGCCATGTATAACATTTATTTGAGAATGAAAATGTAACAGATGCAAAGAAGATGCAGAGGATATTTTTTTTTCTCAATAATTCCAAGTAGCACAAAGCCCAAAATAACCTCTTCTTCACACAAACGTATTTTCAAAAGTGTTATAAAGTGTGCACCTGGAGAGAGAAGAGATTCCCTGTCTGGAATATAAAGGAAACAAGTTTGGGGATTTTCAAATAGAAAATTCTCACAAAAAAAGGAGTATTACAGCACAACAGTGAAACGGCACATGGGAGGACGGTTAAAACCTTTGAGGATCTTGAGTGAAGATGAAATGAAGCATCAAGCTTCATTCTGTTGTAGGTTGCATCCCCTGCTGATGATCCTGCTCCCATGCTCTAGCTTCCTCCAACCTCGCGTGTAGGAGAGCGGTTTTAGAAACACAAGTGTTCGATTGAAGACCCCAAAAGCTCTCTTTGCTTTTCAACTGATCAATACAATGGCAGAGGAATGGAAAGACACAATGTGTTGGCGAGCACGAGAAGGTGGATTTATTTTCCTCTCCGAGCTTTCGTAATGAGGGACAAACACATTATCCACACTCCTCTTTGCTCTTTTGTGCTTTGTACTCGGGCATATTTAAGAGGAGAAGCCATTATCGTTGCCAGCTCTGAAACAACACACGTACACACGTGTGTGGAGCGCTAACGACGTGAGGGAGATGATGGGTTGATGAAGGCTAATGGCTAAACAGCAGAGGGAAACAACACCCACCAGGGCACATTTAGAACATAATCATAGTTCTTGTGCTTTCGCTCACTTTCACGTCAGTGTCATTTCTGGAAGATTTGCATTCGGCTTTACTGCAAAACAACAGCCACAGTGCAACTGTGAAGATAAAAAGCGCGCTATGCACCGAGAAAAAGGAATTTAAATGCCAATCACGAACAATACCAGAACTAGTGCGTTTTTCCAGCACACGTCTTTGACTAAATGGTTCTTATACTTATCAGCATGGAGCACAGCACCTGTGTGCACACTACATATGTCACGTTTTAAGAAAAAAAGAAACTTCCTTTTTTGATCTAATGTGCACTTTTGTTTTAATGCAAACCCACATTAGGTTATTATTATGCATACAATGAATAACAATGCTTAAATAAAAAAACACTTGGGGCCTAGGATACAATATACACTTTTATTGATTGCAACTTATTAAAAAGTGCCACTAATTAGGCAGAAAACTAATTAGAAAAATATATTGCATATATTGCATCCAATTAGTCTGATGTAGCAATTAACAGTTTGGAGTCCTGCACTTAATTTTAACAGAGACCTAAATAATGTTGAGTTCTTCGAAATGGCAATTGGTACTTGTTAAAATAGTCATCATTACAGCCCGCTTCATTTCCAATGAATCATTTTAGAAAAAGGCTAATTTACATTTGAGTTATTTGCAAGTCTGCTGTACATTTGATAACGCTCACTAAAATGTTACTGTGCTGCAATAAAAAGCCACAGTAGAAGTGCGAAGGAAGGATGAGCTGTTTAAAAACATCCAGAACATGTCCATCAAGCGCTGCTTTTTAGCATTGTTGTGCTTTGTAGATAGCGCAAAAGTAAAACAGCCCACTCAGCCCTATCTTTTCTCAAAAGAGGTGGCTGTACATTGTGTTATCAGACCCCTCAGCTGAGTCCTTCCTCTTCCTCTTTAATGCTTTTGGTTTGAAGTGGTTGATTGTCTTCTTTGTCATCTCTTTTTCTAAGATGTATTCTTTTCCGCCTGCAGCTGATTTCACCCAAGCCTCTTTGTCTATTACACCGCTCCATCTGGTTGTTTGTGTGGAGGACGCACACGCACACGCACACACACACACACACACACGCACACACACACACACACACACACGCACACGCACACGCACACGCACACACACACACACGCGCACGCACCAACAGCACGCACACGCACGCACCAACAGAAATGATATCCATGCTTGACGCGATAGTAGAAGGTGCCTTCTTGGCAGTGTTTGAGCTTATGAAAACATGCACAGTGTAACATGGATGACTGTGTTTGCCAATTACATGCATGTTTGGCTTTGGGCTTGCATTTTCTGATCGCTCATAGCCAACAAACACTGATTTGGACTTGCTGCCAGCTGTGCAGTGATATCAATAATTAGTATGTGTGTGTGTGTATGTGATAAACCTCTAGAGATAAAGTGTATGTGTGTGTGTGTGTGTGCATGGTTTCAGTGCTAGTATAATTTTCGTCCTGTATTGCTTTTATCTAAAAGGGAATCCTTAATTAGGAAGTCAATGTTGCCCATTTTCTCTGACCTCCAGCCAAAGCACAGTGCTGTCATCGATGCCTCGGGACGTCACAGGAGCGAGACTCCCCACTTCGCTCTTTTTTTCACCCAGCTTTTTTCTTTGGTTATCTCTCGCTTTCCAGTCTTTCCCCCAGTGCTGTCCCTTTTTTCTTGTCTTTTGATATTTTGCCTTTTTATATCTGTCCCTCTCCCTTTCATTTCTCCAGCCCTTTTCTTTGTAAACCTCCTTTCATCATACCCTGTTCCCCCCCTTTTTCGTCTCCGCTTTTCATCATTTTTTGTTGTGGTCTACTCATGTTTTACCTTTGGGCCCAGGAAACCTTCAGATTGAACACTAAGCACAGAGGTAAACATTGAAAGACTTTTAAGCCCTGCTCATAAACAATAGACCTGGACTTTACTGTGATCAGTCCCCAAATGTGAAAGTCCCACAGGGAGGGAGGTTTAAACATTTCGCCAGAGGGGAGGAATGAAAGTCTTTATCTCTCATCATTTCTCTCTGAGCTCAGTTTAGGCAGTTGATTGTGCTATTCAGCTTGAAAGGGAGCGGCTTTACTTGTTGATAGTTCAGCAAGGCATCAGGCCCGGATACTATTGTTGTTGGATAGATAAGACTGGTGAAGTACCCTAAGCCAAGACCCCACTCAACCTCCCAAGCACCACACTCATATTCACAATACACAATGTCGCAAACATCCTCGGCATTCATCACTATTATTCACATAATTCGGTCCTTTCACTGCACTTCCTCTTCCTCCCAATATTCCAGAGCACGTGGTTTGTGAGCCAGCTCTGCTTCCTGTAGTGCCCATCTCTGCATGTAATGATCCCCTTCATGCTGTCCTCTGAGCTCCCGCTGCCAGCCATAATGTCCTGCTGCAGCTTCCTGTTGCACCGCATTATTGACTAATATCTCATTTAGTTTGTGCAGGATCCCGGTCCCCTCACCCCAGCAGACAATAATGCACCCAAATGGTCAAGTTTCTCCACAAGAACTAAGCCTTTCTTCATCATCCCTGTCTCCCTTGATGCAGCATACCCATATTTCAAATGTGTGTGTGTGTGTGTGTTGGTTTATTGCTGAATGTTGCTGCAGTGTGAAATTCGGTCAGCAGTCACAGCATGGCTTCACTCTCCCCGATAGCGAAATGAATGAATAACTACGTAAATACTGTATGTGCATGCACATGACGGATGTTCTGTTGGAGCGTTCAGAGGTACTATAAAAGTTAGATGTGTAATAAAAAGACTGCATAAAGAACGTTTGGAAATAGGCAAGGAAGAGCTACTGGTTACACACGATAAAGAAACAGGAATAGAAATGTAATTTCTTTAATTGAGAGTAGATGAGTTCCCTGTATAGAAAGTTGAATACGTGTCTCTTTCATAATTTGTGCCTTTCATTCTATAAACTATAAGAAAAGGTTGAACTTGACACAAATCCTGTACTGAAAAGAAAATAACTCTCTAAACCTATGCTTCAAATCATACAGGGAGCTTATGCTGGTTAATGATAAAACCATTTTTCTCCTCGTATATGAGAGGCTACTGTCTTAGTATATTGTTCCTTTTATGTGAAAAGAGGTGAAAGCCTCATTCTGTGTACCTTTCTGTCTGTTCGCCCCAATTCTTGGTCATGAACTAGTATAATTACTGTCATCTCAGAGAAAGAGAAAGCTTCCTATTCGTACCCTCTGGTGTTATACATGCGGCGATAATAGCATTCTGAATATTTTCTGAATACTCATTGATTGTCTCCTTTGGTGAAATTCAAGGGTGTCTTGTGTGAAAACCTTTCTTTCAGTGTGCCAGCTTGCTCTCCAGAGTGTATTTGATTAATTTACTCATTATAGCCAGGGATTATGCTCTCAGTTATGGTCTGGCCTCGATAAGAGTCTGTGAATGAAGTTTATAGCGAGTCACTGCTTCTTTTAAAAGGTGCCAAGAGTTCCTGCCTGGATGTCACAGATTGAGGTATGACTTAAAGTACAGCAGAGTTTTCAGGTCATAGAGGTCAGTGCAGTGTTCTGTCATTGAAACGGCTGACTTCACAACACGTAAAGCAAATAAGAAACTGCTCGTTGGTCATTACTATTAGGGATGGAAAGAAAGTTGCACCAACCTACATTTAATGACCTGCCTTTTGATTTGTTTTAGTTCAACGGAATTACAGTATCTTTCGCTGAAAGGATACTTCCATTGTATTACTATTGGTTTTAGTATCATTGTGCTCCAAGTTAACTGCTATGATCTGGAAATGCAGCGCAACATTGCTAAAAAGAAGTCCACTGGAGGAGCAAACACAAGCAGTCCGGTGATCTGACTCCAGGATAAGGCAAACTGTTTGCCGAAAATGTCCTCCACGATTTATGACTTTTACCCTAGTTACCTTCAAAAATAACATTTCTTTTTACAATCACACTTGAAGTGAAATGATGAAGCCACTTACCAAATGTAAACCATACTTACCATACTTACACAGTTTTCTGTACAATGATGGACCAGTAATGACATTTCAGGTCATTGTCATCAGCTCACTTTCAAATTAAATATTTTTGATCCTCTGGTCGAATTGTTGGTTAGTTTATTGTCTGCACACCTGTGTTTCTGTCATCGTTGGATTTAGTCGCAGCCATGCTAGTGAGCAATATGTTGTCATAACCAACAGAAACAATGGCCAAAGCTGCAGAAATATCTTAAGTTGTAATACTTTATTTCTATCTTCAGTTAAAGGTACTAGCAGACCATATGTCAGATGTATTCATTTTAATATTACATAACCGCAGGATGTTAACGTCATTGAATGACAGCACTGCTGGATATTTAGATGCTGGATCCATGAATAAAAATGCTATAATAGAGTCGGCAGTAGATAGGAAGCCACACGTTGAGTCTCCATGCATCTTAACTTTCTCAGCCAAACTTCATTTCGAGCTGTCAAACTGGCTCTGGAAATTAAAGTCACTCTAGCAATTGAAAGGATTATTAAATAATAGTCTGCCATCTTTTTTTGTGCTTTTGTGAATGTCAGGTTTTAGTTTTCAAGGCTCCGGTTGTGTTTCAGACTGAAGGTGACAGCTGAGTTTTGGCAAGACCTGCCAGCCCCTTTCAGATTACCGAGATAACACGTGAAGAGATTGACACGTACACACACACACAGATACACAACAGCAGCCATTTCTCCTCCTCTCCCTCCATATCTCTCCATCTGTCTGCCAGGCTTCTTCTCTTCTCTGCTCCCTCCATCTCCACACAGCCCTCCCTTATTCCACTGATCAGATAGTAGAGACTGACACGTCTGTGTTCCACTGGAGTGTGGAGTTTACGGCGTAGCAGACACACAACAGCTGAAGATCTTGCATATCATGGCAGCAAGCACAATCTTTATTTAGATTAGGTTCTTTTAAAGTTGTCGTTTCTATTTGTACTTTCAGTAAGATTCATTTTGTCTCTTGAAAAAAGATAATTAAATGCGGAAGAAAAAAGGTACATTTACCCACCGATGTTCCCCAGCTGTAATCTGTAATATCCATTAATTCAGTATAGATTTCCGTTTATGTTATAAGTAGACAGGCAGGAACTAGAAAAACAGACGTTTAATCCATATAATAATGCACTGTAAATAATCAGAATAAAGTTGATCTTCTTCAAAAACTAAATTAGAATGCTGAGTGAATAGATTTGTATTGATCCGCTTGCTTTTTAAAAAAAATGTTTACGTATATTATACGTAGCTCCTTCCAAAACTTAATTAGCTGAAACAGGTATAAAGGGAAGGCAATAAAAATTTTCTTTCGGTTATGCAGTTTGTAGAGCAATACTGTGTTATATGATAATTTCTAAGCATCCATTCCTCGATATTTTGCAAACATAATGATTTGCATGAAGTAATTCATCATAATTCTTTTAAAGTGCACAAAGTCCTTCCTCCCCCACTGAACAGGAGGGGAATTGAGCTGACTAACAGGAACAAGCTGTCTTGGCTCCTCGCTCATCACATAACTCTCATAACTCACCTCCACAGGGATGACGAGCATGCGCTGATCTTGCAGTACTGTCAGACGCTGGGAGGGGAGGGCTCCCCCTGCAGTCAGCCCCAGAGTCCTGCCCAGATCCTGCAGGCCGTAGAGCGGGAGGAGCGAGGCGAGCTGGAGCGGATCATAGCGCGTCTGGAGGAGGAACAGAGGTAAGGGAATAGAAACAAGAATTCAGTCGGAAAAGAAGTCGTTTAAGACCCCAAATATGTCGCCTAACACGCAATCATGTCATGAGTTTTTACCGACAGCTTCTTGATGTCATTTGAGTTCATGTGGTCGTCATTACAGTCCAGTGCACAATACATAAACATCTAGACATTTCCCGTACCCCGAGTCTGTCTCAGACGCCAAGTCCCTCCCTGCTTTGATTAGTAAATGGAGACGGCTCGGAGACTGGAGACAGAGTCACTCTACAATCTATTGTTGTCGTGGTACTTTTGCACAGCGAGTGGCTGGACTGGAGTGATTTAACACTGATTACACACATACACAGGCACTCCGAGAGAGTGAGGAGGAGGAAGGGAGCTTTACTGCCAGGGTTCATGAATGCCAACTTAAGTAAAGCACAGCAGCTAATGGTTCTGCTCTGAGAGAGAGCGCGAGCACACGGGAGGCGGGAATCCAGCGAGAGACTTGGTGGGGGGTCCTTTGTGTTTGTCTATCTCAGAGTTTTTCACTGAGACAGCAGAAAGTAGAGGTAAACATGACTGCGGTATTTTTGTGTGGTATCCCACTGTGGGGGTTCTGAACGGAGGTTTTCAATGCTCAGTTTGAGTCTTGCAGTCATAATAATAATACTTGGTTTTATTTTGTTAGTTTGTGATACTTTTTTTTTTTTTTTTAGGAAGTAGCACATAAGGGGGAAGGTGTTCAGGGCCAGCAGTTGCAGCATGACAAAAAGGAACAGCGTTATTTGTAAATCATGGCAAAGATGTGTAATAATAACATAAAAGCCCTACTCTCAGGAACATAAGTCCTCTGATCTATTTTTACAAGGCTCCCAGGAATACAACACAAGTCTTAGTACTAACCGAGCATGTACAATATTATAAGATGGACCTTTAAAAAGCATAATGAAATCATATAGAACATATAAATGGACATGTTACTGCAAATACTACGAACATACTGTGCATGCACACATACATATGAATTATTGCTTACTTATGCTTTATGTAGTACATGAATTCAAATGCATGTACAGATACTAAACATACAGTTGAGTGACAGAAGCATTAGCATGAACATACTGTAAAGTAGTCACATACATGTATGTTCATGTTCATCAAGTAAAATGTTAAAACATGTATACGATTCAACTTAGCACTGAGGATAAGCAATGTCCTTCCCTCCCTGAGTAATGTATGTGGGGAGAATGACAGTAACCTCTACCGTGACCTTGAGATAGATGACAAATGAAGAAATAAACAGCGGAAATGTTTTTTTTGGACGACAATACTCTCAACTGAGCTCTTGGACTTTATTGAATTTTTTTCTTTTGGGAAATATTGTAGAAGGATATGATGCCTCCTGGTGAGGCGGTGCGTATTTGATTTATTTATATGTCATCTATTTTTTATGTATTGTCAACAGAAAAAGAGTCAATCAGTCAGTAGGTAAGGGTTTGGGCCTCTGCCATCAGAAGAGGAATAAATACCATTCTTCTCAAAGTGTTCTCTTTGTTTTGATGGTGATGATGGGGTCTGTGTTACGTTACATTTAAGTACTGTACTTTACTTTGTACTCCACTACATTTATCTGAAAGCTGGAGTTATTAGTGAATTTACAGATAAAGATTTTACGTTTAAAACATGTGAACATAAGCAACAAACTATCCAGCAGTACTTCTAATATATTTAAAATGTTGCAGATTAATGCATCAGTAGTAATAATCCAATCATAAATATAGTAATAATAGTATAATTTCACAAGTGCCATTTTTCGGCAGAACAAATACTTTTACCTCTGATATTTTTACTTGATTAATTTAGAATTTTTTCTTGTAATGCTGTATTTCTGCATTGTTGTATTGCTGCTTATCTTCACAGTGAGTAGATTATCTAAATACTTCTTTGACTTTTGGGTGTGACAGATTTGAGCCATGTTTCTAACCCCTCTTGCAGGAGCCTGCAGAAAGAGTATGAGCAGCTAAAGGAGCAGCATGGCCAGCGAGGGGCCCCCGCTGGAAGCCCGTGGGATTCAGAGGGTTCTTTTGCCCATCCCGATGAGGCTGATCTTCTAGCGGAGGCCAAGCTGCTACGACAACACAAGGGCCGGCTGGAGGCCCGCATGCACATCCTGGAGGAACACAACAAACAGCTGGAGTCCCAGCTCCACCGCCTCCGACAGCTCCTGCACCAGGTGACAGAACACTTCCACAAATCTGTTGGGCAGTTTTCTCCCAAGAAGCCACATGTTATGGCTGAGAGAAGACACAGGTTATGGCTGAGAGAAGACAGAGGTAGAAAGGCATAGACTCATACATTACAAAGATAGGGAGTCCTCAGGGTAGGGTTATTTCTTGCCGTTGTGGACTTTCCCCTGACAAGCTGCAGCTTTGAAGAGGCCATTTGCAGAAAGAATGGTTGTTATTTTGGTGCTTAGCAGACAGAAAACAACATCAATGTTGTCAACTGTTTACTAATTGAAAAGGATTTCAAACCTGAAGTAGCTTAATTGCAATTATGTGATATAAAAGCGAGTTAGTAGCAATTGTCACCATTAAGTATGCTTTTAGTATGTGACATTTGAAAGTACTGCCAGCAAATTAACATTTGTCCCCAATAATAATACAAATTACTGATCCTTCTAGCTGCTGATTTAGTCCTAATGTTGGTGATGTTCTTTAAAAGTAAATGAAATCAATATATTTTCCCTTGTGAAGTTGTCTTCTTGAAGTTCATTAGGCCTATTGTTGGGGAGCAGTAATCACATTAGACTCACTCACACACACCAGCTTCCAGTGCCACTCATGAAATAGGAAAAGCCAATTTAAAAAGTGCATTGCTGATTCAATAAAAGGATTCTTTCATTCATTTAAATAAATCATCTACATAAATATGTACTTTAGCCCCCACATAGATGTCCACACATAGTTGTCTGTAAATGTGCTAACCCATTCAATTTTTAGTTATAGTTGTTGTGCCTGTGAATAATGAAACCTGGTCATCAACGCTCAGATTAGATCCTAATCACATAATTTCCATTCCACAGAGAAGTCCAGCATTTGTCTATAGTCCTTCTATCAATAACTTCCAGATTTGTTTATGCCCGGCCTAATTGCTCACTGAGGTAGGATTGTTTGTGCAAAGGGGGAAATGCGCAATCCTCAAGCCAAACAAACAAATCAGATTGAGCAATATTGGCTCGCTCGTAGCTGTGGGACTGTAGAGGCACAGTAATAACTCACAACAAATATGGCCTGAGGAAGGCAGCTGACGTGACTCTGCAGATTTTTAATGGATGAAAAGATGTGTTGTAGAAAAGTGTAAAGTCTTGAATCTTGAGTCTTGAAGTACTCATGAAGCAGTATTATGGCCCCTGTCTGTGTAAGATGATCATGTATTATATCATTTAATTATAATTACTGAGAAATTGAAGGAGCAATATATGACATTCTGAGCATTAATAAAACAGCAAACAACTATTATTACAGATCAAGTGGAGTAATGTCTCCCTGAGTAGAGAATGGAGTCGCTCTCCCTCTGTGTGTGTGTGTGTGTGTGTGTGTGTGTGTGTGTGTGTGTGTGTGTGTGTGTGTGTGTGTGTGGTTAGCCAAGCTTCTCCTTGCTTTGTTGCTCTTAATGCACGATAGCACCGTTAGCTAAGAGCCGCCAGCTCAGGCGTTGCCATGTTGAGAGTTGTCGAGAGGCAATAGAAATGCTCCCAGTCTTGTATAATGCACCTTTAACACTTAAGTTAGTCTTATTGTTTGAGCTGGTTGAAATTTTTTATCTGAAAATTAACTAGTAGCTATAACTGTCAAATACATTTAGTGGAGTAATTTGTAATTAACATGGAGTAACAATGTTTAACTTCAGGGCCAGTACAGTATAAACTGTACTGAATTACAGTTCATACTGAGTCATTATGGAGTTGCATGTTGTTAACGGTCAATTTCTGTCCATACGGTACTATCTTTGAGTTGTTTTCTGTACTAGTGTCATCACCTCCTATGTTTATTGTATTCACTAAGTGAAGTGGTTCTGATGCTGATCACAATTGAACAAGTGCAAACATTAATGGCACAGACAACTACCTGCATTCGCTAAAACGCCCCCACACTAAATAAGAACTTCTGCTTTCTGACATTTAAGTCCCAGGAGTCCTGATGATACGTCAACATGTCTTCCCATCAACCCCAGCATTACTGCCAAGCTGCAGAATAATAAACCCAGCCAGCTTGATGACACGCACTAAATTCCCACTCCTGAAGGCTGACCAAAGCCCTGACCTTCGCTATTCTCAGACGAGCCTCAAGACGGCGGCTGTGCTCGAGAGACGTCTCAAACATTTTAGCCTTTACTAACGCCGAGGGCACCAGCAGATGAATAAGAAGAGGGGTGACGAGGGAGGGGAGTTAGGAAACATTGATTTGCAGTTGAAAAGCTGAGGGGAGTTTGGGAGTCTGCCTTAAATGTCACCAGACATCAAGCTTCCTCTTCAGCAATAATCAGAGCAGTGGAGCATGTTCTCACCAACTGATCTGAACTGTCCACCGTACTTTAACGACACAATTCTAATCTCTAATTGATAGTTTGAGATACTGTTTGGTTATGTTTTTCAGAGTAACTAGTTTTTACTGTCATTGTGATATACTTTTGTTGGTTTGACAAATTGCTTTCATCAGACTTTTACTATCACCCATGACTAATTTGTATCGTAAAGAATGAACATCATCGGCGTATCTGAGGCTTAAATTCTGCTCTTTGTCTGAAGTGGTCTCTTCATCGATACTCAGGGCATCTTGGGGAACAGCAGGTATTCCATAGTCATAGTGCAGACAGCACTGAATAGTAATAGAAACCAAAAGAACAGTGACACAATCTTTCACAGACGAGAGCCTGACCAAAATACAGTGAATATAAACATTGCTAGATCAATCTAGGTTATCCGTATTCACCTTCTTCTACTGCAGCACCTGTGGCGGCTGCTTTAATGTCAGTCACATCAGCCTCTGTTGAGATGGATTTCCAAATGTGTTAGACAGGAAACCTGTGGCTGTGCAAGACAAGTCTCCTCCCTCACTGAGGAAACGTATATTATTGCTGTAGTTGTGGACACAGCACGTATGAATATATAACAGAGGAATATATTTGGCTGGGTAGTCATGACTTAGGTTTAAATTGTTAATGTTAGCAGTCCAGGAATCTCTATCGTTGCACTCAATAAAATAACTATTAGAACGACAAATAGCTAGAACAGTATTAAAATGTCCTTTGGGGTCCTATGATGTGATTGATACTGAAGCACACTGAACTAGTCGGGGAAATGGCACAGACGTGTTTTTATGCACACAACAACAGCCTCATTGTGCCGCCCTCTGGTATTCCCTTGTCCCCGCCTGGCGCTGTGAAGCACAGCTAATTTTCAAGTTGTCAAGCGGAATAATTACGTTATAATAATGGAGTTTTCTTTTTCTGTTGTCTTTCCTCTGTTTCTCTCTCTCTCAGCCGGAGATGGACTTGAGGGTAAATGGAGTGTCCTCTCCAACTGTGCAAGATGGAGGACCACTTACTGAAAACTCAGGTGAGACACTCAAGCTCAAAAAGACTTGGTTACCCCGACAATAACACACTCCCATTGATCTTTATATATGACGATATGGAGTTTAAGAACAGGATGTAGCAGGAGCTCCGAGCAGGAACTTTGAATATTGCTCCGTCGCTCTGCAAATGGAAACCTGTTGCTCAATGTGGTATGGAACCATATTGAAGCGGGTCTGTGGTAACTGAACCCTGTGTGTGTGTGTGTGTGTGTGTGTGTGTGTGTGTGTGTGTGTGTGTGTGTGTGTGTGTGTGTGTGTGTGTGTGTGTGTGTGTGTGTGTGTGTGTGTTCAGATGAGTTGCTGGATTCCCACCACAGCAGCTCTGACCTGGCAGATGTTATGGAACAGATTAACAACTCCTTCCCTGCATGCAGTCGTAAGTTTCCTCCTCTCTCCCACCGTCTCTGCTCCACCTCTGTCGGCAGATTTGTGTTTCGCCACAAGGACGCTGGTCAGCATAAAAGTAGTGCATGTCACTCCGTTTAACTAAACTCCGTTTTTCCCCTAAAATCCGAAATGACACCTTCACATCACTTGTTTATCTCTACTAACAGTTCAAACCCAAAGATATTCAGTTAACTGTTTCATGTGACAACTTGAAGCCGCAAATCCTCATAATTGAAAAGCTGGAAGTTTAAGTTTGCTTAAAAACAAAACTGAGTTGATTGATCAGTTATCAAAATATGTGCTAACCCTAATGTTAGGGCTGAGCAAGATGGAGAAAATCAAACATCAAGATGTTATTGCACAAATATCTCAATATTGATTGTTTGATGTTTGACTATTGGTGCTTTCACAAAACATTCATGAGATTAGATTTTTAAATAAGTCGTGAGTAATGTTGATATAATGACTAGTTGGGTAAAGGATAATAAAACAGCTAGAACAGTCTTCACTTCACTAGTTAATTACTTCACTTTACAATAATGTAGCCAACAAACCAAGATAAGATGACACTTATGCCATATTATCATATCCAAAATCTAAATCGATATCTAGTTTCACATCCTGACATGCATATGTTATCGTTGTATTGAGCAGCCCTACCTGATTATCTGTCTATTAATTGATTTAATGGACTAAACATTTCAGCTAAAACCTTCTCTACTCTTATGTTACATTTATTATTAAATCAATATTCAATTGGATTCTGTACATATGTTTAACATACATCTAATAAATTCTTGAAAATCTAAATCCCCATTTCACAATGCATATAGTATTTTATTTTGTTTATCCATGTTAGTACTTCTTACATCTGTGACATCTTCTACGAGGTTCATCGTGCCAAAGCCATATGTTGCAGCGACAATAAATGAAATAGAAACAGGAAATTGAGGCCGGAGATAACCGGTGCTTCTGTCCTGAGGCAGTCGACATAATCTACATTTCATATTGACTCATCATACAGCTTCTAATTGTCTCCTTTATTTCCTCTCTGTATTTCTGCTTTTGTTGATCCCTTTGTCTTCTCTGTCCTCTTTCTCCACCTCACATATTGCTGTGCTGCATCTGTCTTTTATTTTTTACCTCAAACTGTCATTGGACTTTGTTGATGGTTTATGTACGTATGTATGTGTGTGTGCGCTGTGTGTTGTAAATGATAGCAGCTGGAGCAGCTGTATTCTTATCTGTAGTCATGAATACCAAAGGTCTTGTCCTGTATTTCATTGAAGAGTGCTATATAGAGTGGGCTCTTCCTATAATTACTATGAAGATTTGTGTAGTGCATGCTGGTTCCTCAGCAGTGTGACTTTGCGGTTTTTATTCTAATGAAGCGCTTTCTCCAACACAAAGATTTTAAATAAAGCCTCAAGGTTTCGTTGGTTATCATTCAAATTTGGTATTCTATATGAACAGGAAAAACCTTCGACACTCATTACTCTTTATAGCTGAATTTGAAGGAACATCCACCTCTGGGAATGTTCATCAAACGGAGAAATAAACGAAAAAGGTTTGGAAAAAAAGTGAGTTAAAGCTCACTGACTTTAAATTGCATTCGAATTTTAGAATCAAAACTCCTATGAGGGCTTTAGTTAAAAATCCATTCTAATCTGGCAGAGTAGACGCTCCGGCATTATAAGCATTTTGCTACTGCACAGCTCCGAGGCAGCACAGAGCAGAGTGTGTGCACGAATATGTGGCAGGCTGATAATTTAAACAGAGATGATGAACTGGGGAATCCAAGTGTTAAACTACTCTTGTGTCTCTTTGCTTTGTCTTCCACAGCTTCGAGCCTCTCCTCAAGACCACAGGTAAATCAAGCTTCTTCCACAGTCGTTCTATAAATCAGTCTGTATTTGCAGCTTGTATGGAAGGTACTTTTTCTGCTTTCCCGTTTGTGTTTTCACGGGTTTAAGTAATCGGCAAAGGTGAGGGAACTTTGAGCAGGGCGAAATCTTTAGAGGTAATTACAGCGGCTGTTACAAAAGCAGCTCCCTCCATGTCGCCCTCACCTGCCTCAGCCCTCCACATTTGGTGGCCTGTGAGAAAGAGACAGCTAATGGATCTCTCTGGAGCGCCATTAGCTGCTGCTCTCATTTCCACAGTCAGAAACCAAGGTGCATTTTGGGACAGAGGTGTTGTGAAAGCCGTTGCCACTGACCTCTTCCCACTGCACCATGCTTTACTTTCTCTCACTGTATTTGTACTGCTCGGCTTGCTTCTTACCACACAGCTAATACCTTTACACGCCAGTTATGTGCTTATGTGCTGTTGATCTATTAGTGGCGGCTGTTAGCAGACGCACACTTTGCCTTTTAGTTCTGCTTCCTCTTTGTTAACCATTGCTCTTTAATTTAGGGGTTTTCAGCATTTTACACCTATAAATTAAAGTTAAATCAAGTTCAATATTACTCTTATAAAGTCAATACACACTTTGTACTCTACACTCAGGAGATGAAGTGAACCAAACTTTGTATATCTCCTCGGTCTCCTTTTACTGGTATTTAGTTTTTTTCCTTGGCAAACACAGTGCAATGCACTTTCTATTGGTTTTCACACAAAGGCATGGGTGAATAGGTTTGAGTGCCTAATTCCACTTCTGAGAAGACAGCTATGTTTTGTAAAATCTCCCCTGCATCATCCACACCCACCTCCTCCCTTTCCTCCACACCGAGCTCCTAATGGACAGTAACTGGCTTGAGGGACTGCAGTCCATTTACCGGCTTTCAAACCCGATTACTTTGTTCGGACATCTGATATTTCCACACAGAGATGTCCTGATGAGAGGAAATGAGGCGGGTTCACCTGCTTCACTTGGGCGATGAATAAAAAAGACAAGAGTACTAACAAACTCTACAGGCACACACCTGCTGCACCTTTGTGTTTTACAAGGTCTCTCTTTTGGTGTCTGATCCGACATGATGATGTCATGATGGTTTGTGTTCTCTCTTCTGCAGGTAATGTGAGGACAGTCAGCACAGAGGATGCCGTGTGTGCGCACTAATGTGAGTGTGTGCACAGTGTTGAAGGAGACAGGATCATTCTCAAACAAACAATCCCCCCCCGATCCCAAAGACGCACAGGACCAGACAACTTAACTACTTTTACCACCTTGTCTTGTACTATGCAAACTGTACATTTTATGAACTGTAGATTGTACCTGAACTTGGTTCAACATGTGTCAGTGATTTGTTTAGATATGCAGATGAGTATATGGACACGGGGCTTTGTATAGTAAAAAATATGCTTTTTGTTTTGTTTTTCCAGAGGGTGGTTTGAGAGTATTTTGTTCTTGTTGAGTTCTGCCCTCACTGGGAATCAAACTGTTACATATGTTGTCATTCCACTGCTTCGTACCCTCCAAGTCCCCACTTGCAATTTTTTTTTGTCAATGGAAGTAGCCACAGGTTTCCATGTTTGGGAGCACGCACAGTTCCTGAGTAGTAACATACAGTGGCCGAAAGGATTATTGTTGTGAAGACTGTCACTTTTCAAGCCTCTGTTTTGTTTTGAAAATCTATCTTGTAGCATGCTCGACGTCAAGTTCCCCTTTAAAGCAGCGATACGGCGGCAGACTTTGTGTCGACTGCGATTTGTTAATGTAAACTTTACCCCTTCTGTGCCTATACAGTTTGTCATTCCACGTGTGGAAGACAAGAGATCAGAGTTGATAAATTAAAGTGGGTTTGTGTATAAAGAGTGAAGTTTTGGAGAATAAAGATTTTAATCTAAAGTTGTTCTGAATTTGGGTTTGTAAGAGGCCCGTCGTCATTATGTAGAATAGTGTTTTTTTTTTTGTTTTTTTTTAAGATATATGTTCAGAAATCAGAGGAAAGCCATGATTGCCTTGCTACCTCAGACTCATAGACACAGTTTTGTTTTTTTGTGGTTTGTAAACTTGTTTAAAACAGTTGTGATCATTTACAGAGCAAGAACAACCTGGTTTAGCTTTCTAAGCTTTAGCTTACTGTATTGGTGTACACTGCAACGAGGAGATGCCAAGTAAAAAATTAAATATATTACTGTACCACAATGGGTCTGTGGCCTGATGAAGCTACCTGCGCGGTATGACAAATATTCCTTTATCTGATGTTGGTTTTTCCACTGGCCTACTAGCACTGGTCCCTCACTGCGTTGTGTTGTCGTGCTATATGCTATCCTGTAAAACTTGTGAGACTGAACAACACTACTATAACCTCCTCTGACTGTAGACTAATGATGATGATGATGATGATGTTGGGGATGATTTTAATGATTCCCATCATGATGGACAGTACCATGGCAGAACTGTGTCGCTTCTCCTGAGGTATGTAAAATAGATTGACCACACTACGTGTAATATGGCTACGTTTTATTCTAAATAAATTTTTTATAACAAGTGCGTCTCCCCTCTGTATTACTTTAGTTAATCTAATCGTTAGGCTAATCACTTAACATAATATCATAAACACTGATCAGAAATTCAATTCCACTACTTGAAGTGTTTTCACAAGCAGCACTTGCCTTGCATTTAAAACCATCTTATACACCCACACCTGCTATTGAGGACTTTAAGGCCTCATTACTGCCAACTCTTCAGTGTCATCCAGCCGGAACCGTAGCGCTACTATTTATCAAAGGAATTGATCGTGCAGTGAGGGTTGTATCATTATTACATGTTTGCAGTGAACATGCTGAGCTGCTACTGGGAACTCAAAATGAAGGATGAAAGGTAATTAGCCTTTTTTGTCGCTTCCTTCCTTCCTTCCTTTTCCTTCTTCTCAATTGACCAGCATTACTCTCTTTTGGATGCATGCATTGATTATTCTTGAAGGTTGTGCAATGTTCGATTATAGACATTTAGCTATGCCGTGCTGTCACTTGTTGCTAGTTATTAATCAAATCTGACTGGACGAGCTATTTTAAGATGTAAAATCAGCTCATTTTAGCAATCTGTCAGACTTCAATATGTCCAGAGAGGAAATTGTCTGCACTCGGGCTGCAGTTATTAGACCACAAATGGGTTGTTTACTTCCTTTAACTGCATAGGCAAGTCCTTGTCGTATAACCATGTCCTCTCCACTACAATGCTGAGGAAAAAGTGATCTATCAATCTTTTGACTGTTTCAATATTGTTTTTGTTGTGGCATCTGTGCAAATTTAACACAAATGAAAGTAGTAACCTTTCCATGCCAAGTTTATTTTTAATATCACTCCCTATCATCTATGGTCCACCTATAACACACTTCAATAATGCAAAGTGGAAGTTCACCCTAATTGGATATGACTCATATCCTCCTCTGGGCTCCCTGAGGAGTTTTAATTAGTCTGCCACTCCCATTTCCATAATGCACTGCAAGAATCAGCTTGTTTGTAAAGGCAAAGAAGTTTAAATAACAAACTAGAATACACAAGAGAGAGGTACTTATTGCTCACTGGATCCCATTATAGCGAGAAGTGCACTGGTATTGTAATTAATATTAATGTGACAATAAGGCTCTATGTGAAGAAGGATTTGGTTTAATTACTGTAACAATCTAATGTGCTCATATGAAACAAGATTGCATGATTTATCAGCCATCTTTCCAAAGTATTTTAATCCTGCTCAGACAAAGCTCTCTGGGAATTAGTGCATTAAACTGTCAAGCTCCAGTGAGGTACAGTCTGCTTGCTAGACTGAGCAAAGATTACTATTCTGCAGTTTGACAGAAACACAATTCATTTAGTGGATGTTTTAATAATTATACAATAACAATGTAAGTGAAATTCCCTGGCACTCCAAATGGAGATCCAAGGTCATGCTCAGCTGCAGAGCAGTGCAGCCCTGGTGCTGGTAGGAAGTGCAAGAAGCTTGTTAACAGAAGATACAACCAAAAGCAACTCTATCAACAGCATCCTACAAGCTATGTCTTCAATCTTAATCAGCCATAGCAGCCTCATGTGGCTGCAATGGTCATTGCACACCAACAATCAAAATTGTTGAATGAATAACGGATTATGAGACACCTGTACTGAGGTTAAAGTTTGGCTTGAGGGTGCAGTAAATTCTGCTGTAACCTTAAATTACTTGCAGAACACTAAGGCTAATTTAATTTGATAGATTTATTGACGGCTAAATACTCAGTAGTGCCCAAACCCTGTTCAGGCAGTTTAGAAGCTCGTATGCATGTACTGAAGAAGCCCTGCGTCTGAAACTGCTCTGCTAATTTAATTTTACTGTCTTTAGATTAAACCCAACAAGCCGGCAAGACAGCAGTGGCTCTTGTTTCTTTCAACTCCAAACTTCAAACAACAGATTCTGCTTCGAGGTGTTTAAGACCAGACCAAATACACACCCTGAGTCATCAATTATTGTCCCTGATCCACAGTTGCCCCAGTGCCTTCTTTTTAGTATAGGTGCCCTCTTTGGCAGTGAAAAATTTACCCTGACCCTGTCTGTGCTCCACATGCAGAGAGTAAAAATACACTACAGGCTCTCTCGTATCCAGTGTATATGAGCCTCTCAGAGGATAACCCACAGTATCACATCTATCTCATTTCCTTGTCCTTTTGTCCTTAAAGTCCTCCGAGCATCACCATCTGTCACCTGCTAATTCTCTTTTGTGGGGTAAAAACAGACTACATTGATTCCTCCACGCTTTGGCCATATGACCTTAGCTGTCCACCAACCAACCACCCAACCTATTTTTCTGGGTGGTGCTGGTGGTGATGATGGTTATTTTTTCCCTTCCTCAGCCCTTTTCTCATTCATGTATCAATGCTGGCTGGCATGCAGATCCGTTCGACAGCTGTCCGCTTTGATCAGATGCCTGGCAGGCAGCAACAGAGCCAGTGGTATCGGTGTCTTGGCGGGTAGCTGCCCCTGGCACAAGGAAAGAGGACAGAGGACGGGGAACAGATGTTGAGGACGGGGAGGCAGGATCTGTCCGGGATATGGTACACAGGCTGGACAGGGAAAGAGGAAGTGATGAGTACAAGGCAAGCAACCTAGAGGGGAGAAGGAAAAATAGATCAGGAGAATACGGGTATACGAATATGTTAGCAGTTGAATCTCTGTTATGCTTATACAGTGCTTCTCTCTATAAATGTTCCAGCTCACACAAACTTGAGATAAACTTGTATCCTAATGAACCTCTCGGTTTAACAATTCCCTTGCAATACTTATCTGCTGAAGTTTATTGTCCTCAGTACACTCCAGATCTCCTGAATATGCTGCGTGTGCATGGTGAGCTAGCATTAGCATCATATTAGCTCTCTCTTTGACAATTAATTTTAAGTATCTAACTGCACAGGACCCTCTCCTGGCAGGGCATCGACTTGGGGTTTACATTTTGGATGCTTCAGGGGATATTCTGGGCATTTGTCCCATATCAGCATTTTTTATGTGGGCTTTAGAGAAATGAAATAGAAAGCAAAACCTGATATAGTAAGTCTACTTTCTTCAATCACTTTTAAGTACTTCATTTAGAGCCAGCCTTCATTTGGCACAGTGCATCCACAGCTTTCAAGTTCTGACCCTCTACTGCTAAACAGCCCTGTTTTAACTTTAAATTGCTTTTTTCAAATTGATATATATTTTATTTTTTACTCGTCTCTCATTAATTCCCTATTTTCACAAGTCATCTCTAAGTTATCAGTAGGCCTGTCTTGATCACTAATTTGGTTGGACAATATATTTTCCCAGAAAATAATTCCAATAAACTGTATTATTATAATTTTAAGACCATTTTATGCCAGAGCAATTCACTTTTAATTTGTTTGTCCTGGCATCCTGTTGGCTAAAATTCTGTGACATTCTTATGTAAACCAACATGCATCATGCATATAAACACAATGGGTAATGTCGAGGTCGGCATAAATGATTGAGGTCATGTTCATATATCGTACAATAAGTAGATACATATTATTGTCACAGGCCTAGTTATCAGTGCCCTTGCTTCCTGCTTTATTGTCTTATTTAAGGACAGTCATTTGCCCTAATCCATATGCTAACTTTTTTTTTAGTATTAATCACCTTGTATGGCTAATACACGTACACAAACTCAGATCCTGTACACATGCACCTGCTTTTCTCTCCAAAGCCACGATTACTGTACCAAGCTTTTTTAAGGCAGAATTCTCCACTCCTCTTTGTAACGGGCTCTTTCATGATGCCTGGTCAGGGCCAAGGACTAATGAAGGGAGACAACCGAAATCGCTGTGTCTGAAATTAGAGCAGTGGGAGGTGTGGAGGGAATCACTCAGTATCTTTCCCAGTGGCATTACAGCATGGGCCATTAGCTGCTGACAGGTCATTGACATTCCTGGTCACGATGTTTAGAGCCCTGCTGCCACAAGGCCGGTAGGAACCAGTCAGGCCACTTGTAAACACAGAACACAGACGCTAATGAAATTTGATGAGCCTTTTCAATTGGCTGAAATATTTATGGAAATATGGAATGGATCTCTGTTGTCATGTGTTGCATATAGGACACATAAATAATAACCACAGTATTCACCTTTTTGTGCCAAAGGATTGCAGTTTGATCAGCGTATCCCCTTACATGTATGAGACGGAAAGTCGTCAGATGCCAGGTGTTTTTCCTCACACCTTTACTTCCATGACAAATCATGTGCCAGAAGCTGATCTAATGCTCATCACACCTCTGTGGCTGACAGGTTGTGGTTGATGCACCACAACAGTTTGCCACAATCCTGCAAATTGTGAATAAGAAAACACTATGAATTATTAAAAGATCGCTCTTGGCCATGCTGCTCAAGAGCAGTTTCCATTAGCATGTTGAGAGTAATATACTGAATATAGTATCCACCTAGTGGCAGGTTAAATTATAGATGGGGCACTGAAGAGAAATATGACTATTGTTGATATTGATATTTGTTCCATATTTTGAAATCACAGAGGACGTTACAAAACATGTTTCTGGTCCTGCAGGTGCGTTTTTCTCCTTTGCATAGTGATAGTTGTTTGGTATGCAGATCATTTTCTGATGTTTGAATGAGGCTGAACTCTTGGCATGCTAAATGTGCTCGCAGCTGTTTTGCTCATTGTCACTTTCATCAAATGCCCTGAAAGAGAATGACTGAAACCCCGGCTTTACACAATGTTTTTCATGTTCATGAAACAAAATGTGTCTGCTGGTAGCACATCCAATGATGATTATACTACGATACTAGAAAGGTTCAGATGTACGATACAAATTAGCCTGATGATGTGGATATGAAATTACATTAAGATGACTATATTATATACTATGATAAATATGTGTGGATTGGATGATTACATGTAAGGCTGTGATATGTGTATGCGATTATCATTAGTGCTATGTGTATGTTAATGATCACATACATCACAGACTAATTGAAAGGGTAATGGCTACTCTTCACTAATATTCTTCTCTCCACATTCTGCGGAGTTGGAAGACATAGGTTTTACAATAGCTGGGTTTCAACCAGTAAAGGGCAGTCCCTATGCATATTTATAACAATATGTAGATTTAAATAGTTTGCATGCCAAAAATATTTTGAACTAAAATCCATTAAAAAAAATCCAACCCCCTTTTTGGGGTTTAATTTCTCTTTAAAGGAGTTTACTACTTCCATAACACATATTAGTTTTTAAAAACATCTTAAAAATACATTCCTGATGCATAGGCGGTTAAATTATGAACAACAATCAACCAATAATGGCTTGATCATTGAGATCCCCCTTCCTATCATCATTGTATTTAATTGTCGTTACCTGAGATGATTGGGCAGTGGTTGCCCACCCTTGATCTCAGTGCACGACCACCAGAGGCTGAGAAGATACATTCCAAGACACAACTGCTGCTGCTCAGCGTTATATTATCTCCAGTAAATGGTTAATATCAGGATTTAAGTCTTTCCATAACATTAAAGCCAGAAACACACAAAGCAGCAGCGAAATGTGCCCTGCGTTGTGGGCTGCTATGCAGTGTTGACAGAAAGCTAAAAGTTGGACTTGTGAAACTTTTGACAGAAAAAAGCATTGTCTGTTTATATCCTTCTTCCTGGGAGCCTTCAATGCACATTACTAACTCCACTTCTTCCTGGGAGCCTCTGTGCTTTCTCGCCTCAGGTTTCCATGGATCGTGGCTGTCTGGAGCCGGTCCTGCCTCCTGCTGATGCCCGTCCTCTATACCTCTTTCTGCTGACATGGATCGTGGTTATCTGTGGTCCATGCCTACTACTCATTATATGAATAATTTCTGTCATATTCATTGAATGTGCTGTAACTCTGTTACGTTGTTCATTCTGTACACATGACATATGTGTACATATCCCTCTCTCCATCCGGGGAGAGGGATCCGCCTCTGTTGCTCTCCTGAAGATTTCTTCCCTTTTTTCCCTGTGAAAGGGTTTTTACTATCTTTTTTGGGGAGTTTTTCCTGATCCGATGTGAGGTCCCGGGACAGAGGATGTCGTATGTGTACATATTTTAAAGCCCTCCGAGGCAAATTTGTAATTTTGGGCTATACAAAATAAACGGAATTGAATTGAAATCCTTTTGCATAGAGCGCACATGTCGTCACTGATTAGTTTAACTATATTAAGTCAATACGTTTCTCATGCTGATTGACATCACGTTCATCATTTTATTCCTGCCTAGTTGACAGTCCCTTTCCCATTTCGTGTAGAGAGCAGATGGCAGGAAGTGCGTTCTGTCAGATGTGTGAAGGTACCAACATACAGAAAATACACTGGAGGGAACAGAGCCTGGGTTGTATTTTATTCTATTATAGGTGATTACATTATATTTTAGTTCTAAATGTAATACATATAATTAGGATGTTCCATGGGTAACCACAGAAAATGAATCAGGATTTCTATACAATTCATGAAGAGTTGACCCATCGCACAGTAAATGAATAAATAGATCAGCAGAGACATTGGCAAGAGGCGATCTTCTCTTTGAACCTCTATTATCGATTTGTATCGAAAGTTGATGTGTGACATCAGCACACTCTAAGGACACAGATGATCTGGATCCTTTACAAGAGCAGGAAACCTGCTCCACAAAGAAGAGGCTGCATGGGATTCAGATTTCCCCCAAATTCTTTTTAGAATATGCATATCATATTCTTTTTGGCAAATGGGGTGCTAACGATCAAAACACAACTCACAGAGGCCTTTAAAGAACCTGTCAAATTCAGCTGGCAGGTTGCTAGGAGGAAAGGGAGATGTCATGAGTCAAAGGAACAGGTCTCTACGCTACCACCTGAGGAACAGGGGAGAAGATGTCAGTGAATAATGTAGGAGGTAGCAGTTTTCTATGAGAGGGGTTTGATATGCTCATTTGACTTGTCACTAACGAGTGTGTAAAGCTGTATGTGATGCGAATCGGCAATTTTTTAAAAACTTCATCACAAAGACTCAATGCTTCTCAATGAGCTCATCTGACTATGCTTGACAATGCATAGTCGTCCTTCTGAAAACAAGGCTGTTGAGGTACAACATGTTCAAGAATAGGAAGTAAATTGAAGAAAAACACAGTGCAAAACACATGAAGAGTGCAGAAAGAAAAACAAGAAGGCAAATAGCAATGATTCTACGGTACAAGCAGAAATAATAAGTTAGCTGAAGCTAAAGAGGAAATAAAGGTACAGAGAATCAAGCTGTCAGCTGGTGGCAGCCACTTTTGATTCAGACCATCATAATCAGTTCTATTGTGAATAACTGAATAACTTGTGATTCCTCACTCATACTCCAGGCTTTGTAATAGAGTCTGTAAGGTGAGACAGAGACAGTCTTCTGTGTGAGTTTTTGATCATAACTAAAGGAGCAATTCTTTCAATTATCTGCTAGTGAGTAGAGGACCTATCCATCATCGGCCTTAGTTGTTTTTATTTTCTCTAATTGGCAATTTCAGTGGCTGCCGGTTAGAAGTGCTGATCTGCTAAACCTCTTGTAGTCTGTATTTCTTCATGTTCGCCCTCTTTACATTTCTTACATTCCAACCAGGGATGCTGATTTAGAATTTTGTTTTCTGATGTCCGAGGTCTGTCCCTCATGAACTGATCATTACCAGATTAGCGCCCTGCATGTAGGGGTGCTGTGGTTAAAGTGCCTAAACCACACAGCTGCAAGATTATACTCAAACAGGTTCAATTCTTTATTTATCACCAGCTGCAATGTATGCGCAAAACTTGCAGTTCTCAGTTCACCCGGCTCAGTGAGTTCAGCCACGGTGTTGCATTGCTTCGTCGTGGACACTTGCAGCCATTTTCCCAGTAAGTCTCTTGTGCATCAATTAGTTTAGCTGCGAGGTTTAGCTGCGAGGTTCTCTGACCTACTCTGTGAATGGCAACCCCGGCATAACATTAGCGAGTGTGCTGTTGTGTCTGCTTCTGTCTCTATTTGGCAGTCCATCAAACAAAACCTTTGTTGAGCGAAAATACATTTATGTATTCTCCATCTGGGAATAATTTCCCACATTTAGCAATACACTTTGAAATATTAAAACTGCTCTCTGTAGTCTGAAGGTACAGTGTTGAAAACATGTAACTTTACTCTTGCATTTTGACACTGCCCTCTTGACGCTTTATCAGAAGTTCTTCTCATGTTTACTTGTGATGATATATTGTTATTAATGTCCAAGTTCTGGCAACAAACTCAGTCTGTCGTATCACTGGGCTAGAGAGGCTACATTTGCTCGCCATGCGGGGGACAGCTGGAGGACAACTTGTCATAAATTCAGTGCTCACATGAATTGATTTTGTTTGGATCAGCAGTATTTAAGTCCATGACCTCAGCGAATCAGTATTGCACAGCATTACCTCTTTCCTAAGGTGGTGGGAGAAATTACGAAAATAAACTAGCTAGTGTTGCACTGTATACCAATAATAGCTAAAGAAAATTGCAATACCCTGCCATTAAAACAAATATGATATATGATATAATATCCCATTGTATTAGTATAGATACTTTAAGAATGACAGGGTTTTAATTAGAACGTATTTACGAGTTGATTTGATGTGTCTGCAGCGTTGCTCTGCTTCTACTCGTTGCATATAGCGGTAGAGGTAAAAGAAAGGTGAATCTTTACTGGCCACGATTCTTGATGCATCTCAATGTATTGCATACATTTTATATAATACTGCACATGGCTACTTTTTCCATCAATTAATGCAAGCAGACATAATCTGAAGTCCCTTTTTATTTAGACAGTCTGTAATTTATAAAAATGTTTCAATGCCAGTTTCTGTGTGACCTTTCTCAGTACATAACATTAATACAACAACATAAATCATGCTGCAGTGCATTACTAGTGTGCTGTAATCCACAAAAATATGGTTTTCACATCCAGCTCCAAGACAGGGCACTGAATGCCTTCCGCATCTTATGCTGCACTATTTAGCTTCGCAGCTTGCAGACTTTTCCTTACTTAGCTCTTCTACTCTTAAATCTCCCAACAAGGTTAACAACACAATGGTAGAATTTCAACCCAACATTGTTCGCAACAAAGCAATACTTAATGTTTTAACAACTAGTGGACCGCTCTCTGCTCTGCACACACGGTGAGTGAGTGTAAGCTTTGCCCTCGGTGAAACACAGAGACCAGAGGAGAGACAATCATGGCAGCTAAATGCATTCAAGAAAAATAATTACATTTTAAAGTTCCATGATCTGTTATGTATTATTCTTACTTTTCATCATGTTTTAGCTTTTTTGCTGTGGTATTGTTGTATTATCTGTATCGAGAGACTTTAGGCAGATATTGTATCAAAGTCTACTTCTTTTTTTTTGGTGTGCGTTAACAGCCTTCAAAATGAAAATCTCATGACTAGAATCTCAGTTTCCTAATTTCACCTCCTCGCTCCCTCTACTCTGTATTCCATTATTCATGGATGACATGAGTTGCCAGGGAAAGTGTTGCCCCACTTTTCCCCGTCCCCCCCTCTTCAAAAATGTTGAAATAAAGCTGAAACCAATGCGGCTTTAGGCCCTCTCTAAATTTCCTTGTAGCCCCTTTCAATTGCTGTAGTCTTAACAAAATTAGCTGGGAATCAGGCCTCTGTGTGTGATACTGATTGCAGTTGGAAAGCAGGTTATCCTTTCACAGGAATAGACTCGGGATGACACAACACCTTGTTTTTGTTCCCAAATCCGCAGGTGAACAATGCAAGCAGTGGGCACAGCATCAGCTGAATCAGAGATGCCAACCTTGTCTCCTCTGTTTTCTGCTGACGGGGGACAAGCTAAAGTGCAAAAGTGGAGCAAACTGCTAAATATATCAGAAACCTTTTCACGTCCCCATGATCATCAATGTGCTCCTGTGTGAATACACTATGCCTGGCTGTGTTATTTTAATTAATACAAACGTGAATGCGGTTGCATTCGCTTATATGTTGTGTGCTTTGATGCAGCGCAGAGCTTCTTTTTTTTGTTGCTGTGTGTAGTGTGTCTGAATATTGTCCAGGTGTATTACAAGTCTATAGCTTTGGGGTTTGTTAGTTCTTCTCTGGGAGATGTGTTCAGTCTTTCCATTAACTATTGAAAACAACATCTGCTTTGGAGAATTCCTTGTCAAGCTCTGGATCCTGAAGCAGCAAAAGAGGCTTGAAGATCCATTTAATATGGGCTCCTGCTGCCACTGAACAGCCATAATGCACAACTTTTCGCACCGGGGATCTCACAAAATGACAAATATTGATGGCCATGAGGTTTTCTTGACATGTTTTTGGGTGCCAGGAGATTTTTCAGACAAAAGTTTGAACAGACACATTCATTTAACTCCAGCGAAAAAGTTTTCTTGCCCCTAGCTAGCAAACCGTGTGGATGGATTCAATTTGCACATTAGCTGATAGTCTTCAAGGGAGCGCTTAGATATGGATTTCTAGGGAGGGTTCTCGGAACATGATTTCAGCTTTGTAATTAAAATTTCATCAAGTAATGAAGCAAACCAGAGGCTAAATGGGCATAAAGGTTAATCATCTGTTCAATAGCTAGAAGGTCAGACTTTGTGTACTTTGGATTATGTGAGATATTAAGTGCTGAGTGCTAATATCGGCTGTGCACCGACATGAAACTAATGGACATGTTAAGTGTGAGCTCTGACAAGCATATTCGATTAAAGGTTAATTGTTAATTATCACAATGCGTGGAAGAAACACCAATAGCACAGCAGGAAGGAAACCACAATTGATTATGACCTTGAGACAGCTCGAGAATGAGCTCGAGTGAGAGGAAGAGAACAAAGATAATGGTGCCTGCACTATGTAATCTATGTGTGCACATGTGTTTCTGGAGGTATTCAGCAGAGAAGGTCTGCGTTTTAAATTACCATGTGGCCTTTGTGCCTGTGTTCGGCGCTACTGTCGGGTAAATGATTCCAGGTGAAACGGCCGGCTATGAGAGTCTTACTGGCAGACATTGCAGAAATCACCTAATGGTCCATATCCGTCCTCTACATTAATTAATCTCTTTCCCTTTCTCTTCCTGTTTCACTTTCTACCACCACCATTAAGAATCACATATCTTCAGTGGAAATTGTGTTAATTCTTCTCCCATATCTCTCTCATGTCTTGCACTGATTACTTCACTTCAATTGCTTTTCTATTTTCTATCATTGAACCACTTTCTTATCCTGCCTTTCTCACTTCATTCTTTTCTTCATCATGCATTCATTCTGCTCTCCCATGCATTAACAAAACACTGAAGAGACAATCAGAGTATTTGTTCAATTGACATTTTTAAAGGTGCAATGTGAGATATCTTGGCACATTTCTCAAAGAAACGGGGTCAGCATTGTGATCATCCCCCGCCCCCCAAAAAAGTCCTGCATCTTTGTCTCATCCAGGAGAGACAAGGAGGACGAAACGCAAACACAAAGACGGCTTCACGTTTCTGCCACATTGAATTTAATCCAATAAACAAACTATCCAAACGCATGGACCCCGTACCTTCAGCATGATTGAGAAGCCCTCGGGGGAAGCTGTACTTCTTCATCAACTCATGTTGGACTGAGGGAAGACTGTGTAACGCTTCTGGAGGTACACGCGGTGTTACAAGCGGTGCTAGCTGGTTAGCATGCTCATTTTAGTTGATATCTGTGAACCACAACACATCTGTCAACAGTGTAATTTCTTCACATTATGTTTATAATGTATTTTTCTTCATTCTGGTCACATGTTACATCTTGCCCCTTTTAAAGTACCTGTTGTTTTTCTTGATGCAGTTGGAAAATGAACAAACAGAGGAAATTGGGGAGGAAATTGAAATGTTTCCATAATGGCTATTAAATGATTCACAATTGCTTACAGCACTTATTTCCTAAACGATGACAACATTCTGTAACTAAACACACACAAAAAAATCAAGCGAAGAGTTTAATGTGCTCTGGCCAAAAAACTACAAAAAGGCTTTGAAAATGTATCATATAATCACACAATACAAATCATCCTACTCTGACTGAGCTTATACATTTTGATTGGCAAGTTAATTGATTAGTTGGCTCAGAGCTGTGAGAATGATGACTTGTGACAGGGCTTTAGTGTTGAGTAAATGAGAGGAATATTTAGTTTCACTGGATGCCAGACAAAAAGCGGGTGATATGCAATTCTGGAATTTTTAACGGGCACATTCAATGCCTAATTATAGCTTTTTAATTTAGCTCATGAATGAGAATCTGTTCAATTCACTTGAAACAGAAGACAAGTGAAACGACACATTGAGTTTAATGCTTGAACGTGTAAAACAGATTGTGAGCTCTCCTGTTGGGTAACCTCTTCCTTTCTTCCGCAATAATCCGCAGATTTGGCTTTGCATCCTGAAAGCTCTTACCCTTGATTTCTAAACAAAACCGCGAGAAATTCACCCGAACAGTTCTGTAAGGTGGATTCCAGTTGCCATAAAATGCCCACTGTGTGGGGTCATTATTGATTCAGGCTAATCCCTCCCTATGCACAGGATTATCTCTGTCTGAGACTGTACAATTCACTGTTTACCAAAGACAACAGAATTGATCTGAAAGCCCAGTTGAATTCAATCAGACGAGCAGCTAACACTGATCTGTGCTAATCCTCAATGACAGGGTCTCTGAGAGCAGGTTATCACCTGATAGTCTAGGATGGAAAGCTTTTATTGAATGCCAAGCTGTGTAACGATAATGAGATCAGGCCGTTTTGGTATTTTTTCCAGTATTTTATCACTTTCTGGGGTGTGGGGTACATTTAGTGCCAAACAATAAAGAACGGAGAGTGAGAAACCGGAGAACGAACGAACACACACACACACACACACACACACACACACACACACACACACACACACACACACACACACACACACACACACACACACACATACATTCTTACAGTACACAATTATTTTAGCTTATATAGTACCTCTCCAGTTTCCATCTTGCCAGCCACCGCTACATGACAAATTGTTGTTTTTCTCTGATCCACTCTCAAGTGAAGCCCACTTCAGATGCTGACTTCGCTCTTGTGTTTGCTGTTGCATTGTGTAGACTCACTGTTGGTGTACATTGTGGTGTGAAAACCTGCACACCCCTGTGTCTACGTGCTGTTTTTGTTTTCCAGCCAAGCTGTTTTTAACAACTGTTTCATGCTGGTGCAATAGGACCTCTCAGCTAGTCATTGTCCATTTTGGTGGATCGATAATTGATGTTACACACTCCTCCGTTCACCTCACACGTCTCGCTTTTCTCCAGCCAAAAGATCTCTGCAAACTTATCAGTGGTTGTACAGTTTTGCTTTGTTTATGAGTGTGGATCTGGGTATTTATATCACATTGGAGGGTGGATGCATGCTAGATTATAAGCCTGTGTGTGCATGTGTGTGTGTGTCGACTTGTGTGCCATGGAAAATACTGGTGTGATGTTTTTCTCGCCTCATTTTTCAACTGTGCAAATTAGGGTCCTTGTTTGTGTGGGAGCAAACATACTGTACGTTTAGGTTTAGTTTTCATAATAATTTCACATTGTGAATGTCTAATCGTGTGGATGATGGGCCTTGGCTGAATTAACACCAGCAACATCTGGCTGCACAAGAAAATGATTAGAAGTGTTGGTTTCCAATTCAGCAGAGAACATTGATCAAATGTCTCAAATTCTTGCAAGGTATGAGACATTATTATCAGTTTAATGACGGCCCTCTCATTGTGTGTCTGTAATAACCTGACACTGTTATTTTCAATTTTTTTTTCGCAAAAAGTGACTCTTGCACACACCAACATGACCAAATCCATTTCTAATCTTCATATTTGGACACACAAAGACTGAATGCAGAGACATATTGAATGCCCTTTTCTTTGCTCTCCCAAGATTACCTGTCAGGCTGGTCATGGTTGGCTGATGTGGACATTGTTTCAATTCTGTGTGTGTGTGTGTGTGTGTGTGTGTGTGTGTGTTTTTTGCAGTCGCTCCAGCAATCATGGTGAGGTGACATTCTTTATCTACATGTTCAGACCTTGGAGCTCCCTTGGCTACTGACCATGCATAGGTCCGACTGAGTCCTCGCATGCTAACATTGCACAGCGACAGAGGTTTGTTGAGACTGGTGGGCGGATATTATGTTTATCTCTGAAACAAGATTCTTATCTATCTCGTGCTTGAACGCACAAGGACCAAGCAAACCCACTTAAACATATGAGGGTTAAATATTCTACATGAAGAAAAGATAGGATTGGTTTAGTAGCATACCAGCTTTAGTTTCCAAGCTCCAAAGCACACGAGTCAAGTGGGCGCAGGACAGAAGCACTTGACATTGCTCTCGTTTTACATTTACATTTGAATACATGAGTTAATAACAAGGGACAAGATAAAAAGCAACCATCGTGGCACATGTATCTGAAGAGAAGATGTATTTACTCATATTTAGTTGATAGTGCTTCTAAACTATTGTCTAGATAACCACAAAATAACAAACCATCAATTTCCAGAGCCTCAATACTAATGATGAGCAAGTACATCATTACGTATGTCTTTCAATTATCTGTATCAGTATCCACACTCAAAAGTGAGGGGGGATGCTTAAACCAAAAGTTATGTTAAGCCTGACATTTAAATGGATTGATCAGAAGTTAGTATATTTATTATTTCTTAGAAAACAATTACAACAGTCTTGAAATTGAGCTTCAGATCAATGTTTTTAATCGGTCTTTAAAGTAAGGCTGACCCAAATGCTTTGAAGCTTTGATTGTTGCCATGGTAATCGACATCCTAATTAGTATTTCTATACATCCGTTTTTTTTAGATAAGATAACGAGAGCGTCATTGCAAAACGGATGCAGAAAAATTATCATTTTATGTTGATTTTCTTGTTTTCATAGATTAAATGGAAATTTGCACAGCTATTCCCAACTATTATTTATGAATTGTTATTATTATATATTATAGGTGTGAATTCTAGCAGAACTGCAGTGAACTTTGTGCAGGGGAGGAAGGAGTACGGATATTGACACATTTTATTCGTATGATACTCTTGCTCATAAAAGTACATTATCCATACCGGATACTCCTTCCATCTGAGTATCCAGCTCAACCCCCACTCATTACAAATGTGGAGGGCTTTGTAGATTGGGGAGCGAGCCCAAGGCACCGGCTTGCCTTCACAATCCAATTTACTTCCCAGGGAAGAGGGCCAGAATACATCAGTGCCACTTATTGCCTGTTCTGTATATACCCTTTTTATTTTATTAATTCCCGAGCGCTTTTCCTTAATGAACAATTTATCTAGGGATCAGTTTCAGGTTTCGTTGATGCTGGACTACTATTTCATAAGAAGAAAAAAATCAATCCAAATTACATTCTTCTTTGCAGGCATCACTGCAATGATCTGGAATTTGCTTATTAGGTATTTAACTCTTAGTTGGCACAACTAACAATGCCATGAAGCCACGAGAAGAGTGGCCTTAATCACATTTAAAAAAAAATGTCCTACCTGAAAAGGGATGTTCAACAATTTTGATCTTCCAAACATTAACATTTACTGAAGGTACAAGATGCATTGATTTCTCTGGCCTTAGCATGACTGTGGCAGCTAAATAGCGTTGTTAAAGAACAATGATAAGAGTAACCACACCAAGAAAACCTTTCTTGAGTTGATAACTTCTGTTTATCTCTAATCAGAGACACAACATAACAGTACTAGTCATCGGGTCCACGCACCAATACTGATGTCGGCTTTATGTCAAATACTGACTCAAACAGCTGGATCGGGTATCGGATACCATTATTTAAATGAATAACAATTCATTACATTTATATCTAAGTATTTATTTGTTACATTTTGTTTTCAAAGTTAGGAAATTAATGTTAACGTAGAGCCTGATGTTGCTGTACACATACAAGCATGCGTCCAAGTCACTTCCACACAGTGAGGCATGCAGCTTATTAATTAAACACCGACATTGGAGCGGTACTGAGTATCGGCTGATACCCAAAGCCCGGGTCTCGGTATCGGTTATAAAAAGGTACACTGAAAGAGGGCAGTCCACTAAGTAAGCATAACAAGATGGGTCTAATACGGTTGTGACTTTATAAAAATAAAGAGCAAAGAGCAACATCAGTTTATATTTATACAGAATCCTCAACAGCCACGTTTTACCCAATTTAGAGTTAGATAGACTGCTTCCATTAAATGACATGAATAAGTAATTAGAATCTTTGCTGTCGTGATGGGGAAATTATGAGGAAATTGAATTTATACGCTGATACACACACACACACACACACACACACACACACACACACACACACACACACACACACACACACACACACACACACACACACACACACACACACACACACACACACAAACACACACACATGCACACACATGCACATTTTAAATTGAGTCTATAATGTTTCTGAGACATCCAACTCCTCCTGGGCCATGGCAGGCTAGCTAATAATATAATGTGATAGGTCTCTACTCTCTGTCTGCCGGCCCCAGCCCTGTGAAAACAGAAAGGATGTGGTCTACTCAAGTACTGTACAGTAGACTACAAGTACCATAACGTTTTACTTGAGATTTTTCCATTTCATGTAACTTACATCACAGAAGGAAATAATGTACTTTTAACTTTTTAAACTTTTAAATCGAATAATAAACACAAATAATGAATATATAGCTTGATTAAATCAGTTAGAATTAGCTCCAACTTTACCAGCTGCAACATTAAAGTGATGAACCCATAATTATAATCCAATGATATAGGCCTACTGTAAATCTATTATTTGTCATGCGCCATTTTGCAAAATGAGTGTACTTTTACTTTTGATACTTGTGTACTTCTACTTAAAGTATCATTTTGAATGCAGGACTTATAAAAAAGGTATCAAACAATTAAATCATAATCAGATTTGGTGGGAGAGAGGGCTCAGCGAGCACTAGGTTTACGGCCCTGGGAGGTGTCAAAGTATGGGCAAGGGGTGCTGTAAAGCTGAAATAGCCGAAGCCACATGGTAGTTGCGCACTGCTGCTGAAGAAATGCGGCTGGAGAGGCCTACACATTGAGAAGTGTAAAATAGACTTTGGACCAAGTAGACTTTGGCTGGCTGACACAGTTTAGGTAACTAATGGGAAACACTGATCGCCCACCTCCATCATCACACCCTGCTTCACTTGTGCTGAGATGAAGTGAAGCGGGGAAACAAAATTTGGCCTTCAAAATTTTTTTTTTCTCTCTGACCTTTACTGCGCAACCTTTTAGCTGGTTCAGTCCTTAATTATCTATTATTTTATATATAATATAATTTAACTCCCCTGCTTCCGTCTTGATTTGTCCACCCTTGAGTTGGCTGTTTCCCCCCACATTGCAGCCCACTAGGTATACCGGCCCATCTTGCATTTGCCAGAATTGCAAAATTGCCTAACCGAGTTTGTATAGGCTATTAATATAGACAAATACTAAGTATTCCCAGCACATCTAAACCGTATCATCAGCCTGATGTACACTGTTAACACTGATATGCGGACTCTGGTGCTTTTATATATCACACCACTGTTACTTTACCTTCAAATGTGTGTCTCCATATGCTCTTGAATAGTTTTTCTTATTATTTCTCCTATTCTTATTCTAGTTTTAAATACTTATTATTATTTGTGTATTTGTTTAATTTACCTATTTATCTATACTATTGCGGTCTTTGTGCTGCGTCAACAACTGGATTTCCCTGCTGGGGATCGATAAAGGGTTATCTAATCTTATCTAAAATGATTTTAAAGACTAAAGCAAGTGATAGAAAGTATGTGAGAGTGACAGTTTGGTTATCCAGCACTTCTCTCATGCAGGTGCCGAATTTTGCTGAATGTTCACTCAAATTTGAACAAGAATCTTAAAATCAAATTTATGATGCTTAGACCAATCAGCGTCCTGTGAGGAGGTATGTGTTTGCGAAAAGGCATGGAGAGTCGACTGTTTGTTCAAATCAACAATGGCAGCTTTTAAGGAGGTCAGTGTAGATGCTGCAATAGCATCAATTCAGTGAGAACTGGAAAGTATTCCTTCACTGAAAGAAAAGTAAAGAACGGCACTGAAAGGCTTTTCCATTGGAAAAGATCTTTTGGCAAGAGTTTGATAGACAGATGGTTCATCCAATCACCTGTCAAGTATTTTTTTTAAAGTGCCTGCCCTTTTCGAAACAGTCCAAAGTTTCCTTCTCCAATGGTTCTGTGTAACAAAAGGTCCTGCGGACGTGCACTAATTTTGAGACCAAACCCGTATCAGAATATATTGGCCTATAGCGTACCAGGTTTTACATTATTTTGGTCCACAAAATTGCATTGTGTATGTATGTGTGTGTGTGTGCGTGCATGTACATTGTGTTTAAGCTTGGCCGCACAGAAATTGAGTTCATGTTTACCTGCAGGGTAAAAGTAGACTTTAAGTTACAGTTTAACTTAAAGTTTAAGTTTGCTTCATTGCAGTTGACTGGATGAATTGCTTATCCCACCTTGGCCTGAAAAAAGGAATGCATTTATTGGAAAGGTCATCTACCACCAGCATAGCTATTGAATTCTGCTGAACCTTGACCATTTATTTTCTCCATTGCAACATGCACACAACAAAATACACGAATACTGAAAAACATAGACACATCTTGTCCACTGCCGTCACATCTGGAACTTATGTCCACTCAGAAGTCTGCAAGGAAAATGTCAATGTCAAGAGTTACCGGAGGAACAACAATAGCCAGGCCCTTCTGCTGATGAATATAGAAACAGACTGCATGAAATAGGAAGAGGGCCAGTAGAATTGGTGTAAACTCTGACGAGCACAAAATGAGAGATTAGGGAAAACATTTTAGGCAGAAAGTGGCTGGAGGTGCTGATTATGCAGGAGAGAGGAGCTCTATGTCTCTATCACCGCATCAAGGTTGGACAATAAAGGACTAAAGGGACTGCAAAGAAGGACTGCATTTCCTCATGACTGCTCTTCCTGTCTGTCATCGCTCTCTGTGCTACATTGTACATCTGACTCACCACTTGTCCTGTCATCTTTGTGTTTGTCTCAACAAATGCTCATAAACATGTTACAAATGTTAAGAGAAACAAAAAAGACCCCCATTAAACACCTCATGTGTGAATGGGATAACCTTTGTCTATCTGTTAACCTTCTTTCTGGAGCTTATCTGCTCTTAATGAACACAGCTACCTGAGGAATGGACGCCATGGCTGCCTAACGAGCACAGAGCCACATCTATTGCCAGCGACACATATTCACCTTGCTAATGCTCATGGAAGAGAGCTTTAATGAGGGCCATCTTGATGTCTGACAATGTATGTAATGTAATATCAAAATGTATGTCTGCCTGGTGCAGAATTCATAACTAGGATAATGTTTCACCTGCACCTTTTCCTCTGTACCGATTGTGTTTGTGATAAATGCAACACGCGTCTTGCTTCATCACTTCATGCGACACCTTTTTCAGCATTCTCTCCACTGCTGCTTATAATGGTTGCATGCCAGCCTGAGTAATGTAAAATTGCCCAATGCTTTGCAAGAAAAGACTCAATGTGTGTAATTTGGACCCAGACGGAGACCCTATCTGCTATATATGTAGCATTTCCAAATTAACCAATTTACTCAAATGCTTGAAACCGAAGTCCGCCCTGCATAATGAACCATTTTCAAACTGTGTGCCTCCACGCAGAGCTTTGACCTGCACAATTATTCAAGGTGGAATGGATTCAAATAGCCTTCTGAGGAAAGTGGCACAGGCTTTAAGAAGAGGGGGCAATCATAGGCACAGAATGAGAAATCCAAGTAGGGCAGCAGCTGGCTGCAAAGAGAAGAGGATCCAAGCGGAATAAAGAGATCCTGCTCAGGGCCTGAGGGCGAGAGCACAGCCACTGTCCTGGAACAGAGGGGAGCTATCAGGGCACTGGCACACTGGCGTCGGCTTTCATTACTCCATTGGTGGAAAGAGGTCTTGGTGCAAATGGACACTCAGACACCTATGGGATGATTAACAGCATCTTCCACTCTCCTTTAATATTACGGTCTCTACTGGTACATTATATCCAGATGTCTTTTCTCACCCTCTCCTCCTAGAGCCCCAAACTGCAGAACATCCGCTGTAACTTCCACTCTTCAAATTGATGTTAAAGAGTAAGCCCCAATTGGGCAGCAGTCTCTCCAATCTTTTTCTTTCAAACTAATATCTGATACCTAAAATATTGAGTGGAGCAAAGTTTGTTCCCCACGTTGTTTTTCCAGGGGGAGTCAGGCATTTAAAAGTAATCAGATGGGTTTTAGGCGTGTGCTGTTCGGTAATCGGATCGTTTATGAAAGATTTAAGGGATGACTGAAGATTTACTTTTTCTAAGCCGATATTAAGGGGATTTTCACTAACAGAACTAAGATGATATAAAAATGATCTCTAGAATAATTTAGAGATGTTTCTGGTTGAGTGTCGTCTGCTCGCTGAGTCCCTTACTAGTTACTGAACACGAGTGAATTTTAAATCTCTTTTATATGGTTCTGACAACCCGCATCTCTGTTCTCCATATGACTGCTCAGTGCTGAACACAACTTTGCTCTGTGCATAAGAGCAGTTAACGTTATGGATAAGATTTGGAAGGTAATAAAGTTAAATGGAACATGATGCTGTGATATTTATCGCACCAAAAGCACACGACTTTTAAAAAGTAGCCGTTGTTTGATAAGAGGAGACAATGCTCTTGAATCGATTTTTTTAAAATATATTTCAAATAAAATGTCCAGACTCTGTTTTTTTTATTAATGTTTACACAACCTACATTGTATTGCTTGCAGAAAGCTTAAGCGTTTGATTATTTAAAAGATGATTCTTCAAAATCGTTAATCCAAATCAAATTTGAACGTCAATGATACATTTTTTTTTTTAAATAGCTAAACAGATAATATACCATTTAATAAAAATGAATAAATGTACCACTATTTGTATTATTATGGTGTATTTATTGACCCATAAACACTAACACAATAATCAAATTCAGGTAACAAGTAACTTTTTTAACAGCTTTTTCTGATCTGTTTCTCTTACTGACTGATAACTGGATTCCAGTCAAGTTAACATATTCGATCACCTTTTTCCATCAAAATATCCCCATATCAGGGAATTGGTTGAGGTACATGAGTTTCCTACTGATTGAGGTTTTAATGAATTTAGGGTCTTACATCATGTATAGCATTGGCTCATATTATAATTGTCTAAAAATGATAAACTGTATTGACTATGATGTTATGAGATTAATATGGCCCTCATAAATTACCCTCAGTGGACAGTAACTATGATCGACCATTGCTAAAGCTTCACAATTGCCAGATCAATGCTGTCTTGGCATCACATTCCTGGTGTTATAATTGTCTGCATTCACGTTAGAGCACGAGCTCGTGTCCTTTTATTAAAACGGGAGAGATGTAGTGTCTGCTGCCAATAGGGCCGTCTATTATTCAGCAGCAGCCAACATCAATTTCTGGAACATATTCAGAATTGGGACTGATTTCCTCCCTGGAAACCATAAAATATGATTTCCCATATCTATTTTTTCTCTCCCACCCTGGTTGCTGCAAAACATGATTGAATTTTTAAGGAGCCTGGGGATAAACAACAGGCTTCACAAAGACATCAGAAATATGAATTTTTGCAGAGCTGACTGATAGACTGCACCAGGGGTGATTTGTCGTGGATCCCAAGATCAGGACTGTTTGGCGAAACATTTTTATTGTCATATCATTTAGTGGAATATAAATGTAAAAATACTGAAACAATGAAGTTGGATACGTATTGTAACAATCTGTACAGCTACTTACTTATATATTTTTCTCTTTGAAGTAGTCATCCATCTGACACTCCATAACATGTCATATTGTTCTTTTTAATGTGAAATTGTTTCCTTTGGTATTTTACCAAGTCGTACTTCACAGCGATTAAAAGCTTTTTCTTTCGAGATAATTTGATTCCTAAAGACTTTATCTGAATCCTTTTCATCCTCCCCAAGGTTTGGCTATAGACTCAATTATTGTTCACGCACCGTGACCAGATCTCTCTCTGTCTCTCTCTCAGACAATATGTCATCCTTCATTGTGGCTGTGACTCCATCAAAGGTGTGTTGGCACCAGCTTGGAAAAAAATTAAGCATTAGTGACATATCTGTTGTCACTATACCACAATGTTTGTACATTGTGTTATTTTTCTCTCTGTCATACCAAGATGGCTTTATTTTTACTAATCTCTTATTTTTTCTCTCCTTTCTACCATATTTATTTGAATATGCTTTTGAACTTGTCTCACATAGCAGTTTAGGAGTTTATGGGGTAAGGTGATCTTTTCTTTAGTGGCTTTTGATCTGTGTACCATACGAGCCAAATTTAACAGCCAAGAGAAAATTAAATTAGAAGGGTTCTTAAAATAATCTATGATAGCACTTTACTGTCCTCAAGCCGTAAGTTTGAACTCTGATGATCACTTGTTTGTTCGGGAGTGTAACAGTGTGTGTGTGTGTGTGTGTGTGTGTCTGTGTTTGGTTGTGTGTTTATGGTCACTAATAAGTACATTATCTCCCTTTCTGCTTATAAGGTTTTTCGGGGGTATTTCTCCACAGTCTCTTTAGTTTCTGCAATTCCATCCATTCAAAACCATGTGTGTTCATCTTGTGTATGTCTTAGTTTTTGTCGGTGTACTGTATTTGGAAATGTGTAGAAAGAGGAAGGAAGAGAAGAAAAGTTATTGATATTCTTGCTTAAACGAAAACACACTACAGACAAGCTGTATCCATCTATATCTGAGCCTGTTCTGAAGGTGTGCAGTATTATGCTGACCTTCCTCAAAGCAACAGATAAGATGAGGTATTATAGAATGGATTTTTACTTTTCCTCTGATTTTTCTCCTGGTTTGAAGACACTTAAGGGAATTATAATAACACACATTGCCCAAAACAAACCACATTTTTAAATCTCAGTTAGAATAATGAGCCTCAAGCTTTAGGCTATGTATTTGTTACACAGCATGTATATATGTAGTACCAAACAACAAATCCCTGTTTTCTCCTGTATGTAATTTTGTGTGAAATTAAGTTTTTGGATTATATTCCAGTGCATATTTTGATTTAACTGCTGTGCTGCATTTTTATTTAATTCATGCAAAGCATTGGATGGAATTTAGTTTTCAACAGACCACCTCTCTTTGCTGTGTTTAGGTCATCGGCCCTTAAAGGGAAATGTAGTGCGATATGCATATTTAACAATCTTGTTTGTAAGTGCTATTAAGCGCCAGACAAATTTGAGCCATTCTGTATATGTGAAATTAAAGACTCTGTAGAGTTTAAGCAACACCAAGTATTCATTTACATTGATTTACAGTTTTATTTTCCTCTCACTGTGTAAAGCGAGCTATTACGCCTGAATTAGCATAATTACTCTAGTTGACATAATCATTGTTCAAAATTCAGATTTTAGCAAGAATGAATGGAGATATGGCTCTCTTTGGTAGTGCATTTGTATTTCTTACACACACGCACACGCACACGCACACACACACACACACACACACACACACACACACACACACACACACACACAGGCTCTGGAGACTACCCAGACACCCAAAATACCACTGCTGTAGCAGGAACAAGCTACAATAGAATTTGTAGACCATGGAGGGAGTATTGAAATTGGCTTCAGGCTGAACTGAGGGGATGAACAACCACAGTCTGCACCATAGCTATTTCCATAGTGTGGACCTACAGGCAGGTAGTCTGTCTATACATTTGGAAAATACTGTAATATAGGAGTAATATACATTATTTTATGTCATACTAAACTGTTTTTTTCAGCTGTTTGTTATGTTATTTTATGGTGTAATTTAAGATATAAAGACTTAATGCTCATACTTGTTCTAATGTGGCCCCTCTAAAAGCAAACCACATCAAAGTTTAATCTTTAATCTAATTTTTTTTTTAACAACTTGTAAGTGTCCAGGGTTACTGGAGACTATATGCCAGCATGCACTAGACAGACATTTTGGACATAAGGCTAACAGCAATGGAAAGACACATTCGCAATATAGCCTAATGTTTCAGACTTAAATGTCTTAAAAAAGCAGCTGTAATTTCACTCGCAGCCTATTGTAAGTAGCATTATCCAGACATCTTAATACATTAGCATGGATTTGTATGGATATTTCTGTGAAAAGTTTTTGACAATCTTACACTCTGTGGGTCACCAGCTGCTGTGGTACACAGACTGACTGTGATGTATCACCAGTATTACTGTGCCATTGTGTTTTCTGATACACAGAGCATTGGCTCTTGTGCATGTCGTCTCATTTCTCTCCTAAACCCTAAAAAGTCGTATCTGCTCACTCTCACTCTCTCTCTCACACACACACACACACACACACACACACACACACGGGGAATTTGGGGAATTCTTTGAGTATGTGTGTCCAATGTGCTGCATTAGTTACTGGTGAATGGGACGGATGCTTCCCGTCTCGGCACATTCAATATCCTCCTTCTCTCACTCATTGTGTTCTATCCATGAAAACAACCTCGGACAGATATTAAAACCTGATGCAATCACAGAGAACCTCAGCCATCTCACCCGCAGATGGCTGAAAACAGAGGGACACAGATGGAAAGGATAATACAATATCGGCCAGATGAGCAACATGACAGCTGTGCTGTTGTTACTTATGAAGCTTGCTGGCATTGGCTTGCTTGTCAATGAAAGAGACTCATTGAAGTGAGTCTCCTCTGGCTGCATCGTATCTGCATGCGAGCAGTGTGGGACCAATATCCCCATCATATCAAGACAGTTTGTTTATTATCTACTTTCAATTTTTACTTCTGACAACATGAAAAAGATTACAGATCATTTCACCTGTTTCTGATAAATCAGTGTGTATTTTCTTTAGAAGTCGCTATGCCTTTTTGTGATACAAGCGAAGAGATCTGTCTTATCATACATCACTTTAAGATATTGATGCTCATTTCTAGAAACTCATTTTTAAAAACAAACTACAGCCTTGTTTGCCTTTTTTAAAAGGCAAACAAGCCTGATGGCTAAATTTGTGACAAAAAATAATAGGGAATTGCATTTTAAGAAAAACTACATTATATATTCTCCCCGCAGCTGCTCTTTGGGGAGAGAGCGACACTGGGTTAAAACAGTGAGTAGAGCCAGCACAATTTAATGATTTGATGAATTAAAGGTTTATTCCGATCAAATTGTTGGAGCAGTGGAAAGATGGTTTTGTTTTGTTTCTGTTGAGTTTAAATTAAGTTTGTTTTATGGCGCTCCGCTTCTCCAACACATCAGCTAAAACACACACACTGCTCACAAAAAGAGCCTAACTGAATGGCCAAAACGTTTTACCTGGTAGTAATGTTACTACCAGGCAGTGCATGCAATGGTAAATTTTTTTAATAATTTAATGACTTGGAAAATCGTGACCCATCCCTACTAGATAATTTATTTGATTAAAAAGTAAATGTACAGTATATCTATAGACAGGAATGTGTCACTAATGTAACTCCTTCACTAGCAAATAATGTGGTATTATTGTGTGATTGCTTTTTTTTAATAATAAATCTTTACTTTTTACTTTTGTCAGTGTGACTCTTATATAAAAAGTTATTGTGCTGAACAAAAGTTATTTGTTTATAGTGAGCAGAAATCATGAAACTGTTTTTTGCATTGATTTATATATATTTTTTGCCTCTAAACAAGTGCAACAGACTATAGTTGCAAATGCTGACCTTCTGTTCATGGTGATGCTTTTGTGTTCAGGTATCACATGGATCTTAAACAAGATGTGTGACAATATCAAACAACTCAGACACACAACATTAATGTCATATGTTGTACAGATTGTGAAGTCCTCTGATATATATATATATATATATATATATATATATATATATATATATATATATATATATATATATATATATAAAAATAACTAAAATTGACGTGACAATAATACAGTGGCAGTAAAAGTTACAATAAGCTTTTCCAAAATGACCATTGTCTTCTTTGCTTCGCCTTTTTTCATAGTGCATACTGCATGAATAGCTTGTTTACCAGATCACTTAGATCACTTCGAACTTCACTGGCATTTTATTCAGTGGTCTATAGTCTATATAGTCTATAGTATTCTTCCGAATGTTATAAAGAGTGTATCTAACTTCCTCTGTTAAATGTCCACACTCATCGCCTTAGCTACACACATTGATTTGCCTTTTTTCGCTTTAAAACTTCTGCTCATCAGTGTCTTCGCTGAGATGAATTTGGCCAACAACCCCAGGACCAAGCCAAATCACTTCATACAAATCAGCCTTTTCATTTTCTCCCTTCACTCTTTTGCCTCCTTCCTAACTATCATTTCCTAATCACTGTTTGAAGTGCATTGCGTTGATGAAATGTGGCTGATAGTTTTGTCTCTTTTCTGGGATCAGATCTAGTTGCATCGTTTATCTTCTGTACAGTTTTGTTCGCTCACGTCAAAGTTGTGTATGCATGTTGATTCCTCTTCTGGAGTCACATCAATTTGTGCCCAGAGAGATTATATTATGCAATAGCTTCATATTATGAAGTCGGATTTTTTCTCACTCACTTTAACGTACTTTTAGAGTTTAAGTTTCCATTAATAAGTTTCTGATAATCAGTAAATAATATGTGTGCAATTTTCATGTTGCAATTGTTTTCTCCACAGCCTCAAATAATTACTCAACCATTCATCAATTCTTTCAGATTAAACTCCAGTAGGCACTCAAAAAGGGCCATTGTTCTCTGAGTGCATACAAAACTGAAACCCACGGTTATTTATAGTGAAACAAGAAAACCTCCAACTAAAGAATCTGGACATGCCAGTCACTTTGCATTATTACAGTTTTTAGGTTCTCAGGTAAAGTGAAACATGTTTTAACAGAAGAAGCAGTAAAGGCAAACCTAGTGAATAGCTGGACCAACAACAACATCCTCTATGCAACAGGGATTAAAAGAGGTTATTTAAATACAGTGTTGGCTGACAGTAATGCATTGCTTTTAGCAGTAAGAAAGTAATGTAATGTGTTACTACTGTGTTAGTACTTGATTTACAGAAATACGTATTTATATATATAGTTGATAAATAGATGATTGATTTTAATACAAAGTGATCGGCTAATCACTGCATGTATAATGCATGAATGGGCCTGGAACCGGGCTCCATCTAACAGTTCCTGTTAGCAATGATATTCACAGTATTATTGTCTCCAATGGATCGTGTCATGCACCCACATCTTTCTTAGTATGAGGGAAAGCCCTTTCAGGTGTCAAAAAAATAGGTGGCAGCCCAAATATATAAGTGTGTTAAAAATCAGCAGGACCAGAGTTAGTGATAACTGTCAGCAGCCGGTGGGCAGCACAGTCCTGTTAAATAAAGAAGCTAAGAATTAAGGTTGCATTGAGTTACATTATGATGCGTTCAAACTCCAACCAGGACAAACGAGTATTGGGCTAAGGTCAATTATAAATTTATCATGTGTTAAGATTAAATCTTGTGTATTTGGCATAAACATAGAATACATATAGTTGTTTGAAGATGTTTCTTTAGCGCAATATAAAATGGATATTAGAGAGGGAATTATGATCTGTTTATCTCCTTAAAACTATCTCTAAGAAACTTATATATAATGTCAAGATTATTTTTAATCAAAGCAAATATTGAAATAAAAGTACAATAATGTATTTACTAATCATTACATTCTGTTTTTACACACATTTCCACGATAGATGTGAAGAACAAACCAAAAAGATAATATTTAGTATTTTTGACAGTTAACACTGACTTAAGGATGATTGATATTGACCCATCCGGGCTGGTCTATACAATACCGCCCACCTCTGGATTTGTAATGAACTGCAATAAACTTGAGCTTTTGTGCTTTAACTATCTGCTGTGAAGCAACATTACCGTATTCCATTATATAATGCCTCATCTTCTGCTGTTCCTTTTGGTGAAAGTAACGCAAAAGTAGTGTGGTCAGTAACGCTTTACTCTACACAGACAGTAATATTATAAAGTATCCTATTAATTTTAAATGAAAGAAACAAGTAAGATGTAATTTTTACATTTTGAAAGTAACTTGCTCAACACTGTTGACATGTATGTCCTAGTTTGATTTAACACCAACATTACAGCATTACCAGTCCCATTACCGGTCCTCGGGGCTCGACATTAAGCTTTTTCACTTTGTCACTTACTCTTCTGGACAAGTAACAGAGAAGTTTTACTTGCCCTATAGTCAAACTTACTTTTCCAAAATGTAACATTGTATTCTATTAAAACATACATTAAATTAATAAAGTTTTAATTTAAATATGTATCTCTTTCTTATTGTCACTAGCCAGTATTTGAGTGCCTTACGATCATTATCCGCCAATATTCAGTAAAGTATGTGATCAGGAATCTTCATTTATGTTTTTCCCTGGTAATGATACATTTTTAAACAACCAATCCGTGTTTAAATTTCCACAGCATGATGCGTTCAAGCTTGGTTTAGTGCATTAGTACATGATAATGTTATCATGATGTGTTCATATGTAATCTCGTAAAATGTAGTGTTGGTGAGAAACTTAAATTAATCCAGTTGTTTGGAGATGTTTTCAAAACCACAATAACAATATTGATCAGCAATGATTGGCAATTAGTATTATTCGCAAAAAAAACCTGATTAGGGATCTTCAAAAGTTATGTTTGCTCCTTTGTTGTGGTTGTGCTGATCCGATCTGTGATCCGATCTGTGACTGAGCTGTGACACAATCACTGTCATGTGAGTTTGTCTGTTTCCTGTTTTATTTTGTAGTCCTTGTCTCGTGTGTCCTCTGTGTTCCCTGCACTTCCTGCCCCTGTGAGTGTCTGTTGATTGTCCCTGATTGTTCCCTGCTGTGTCCAATCACCTGCCCCTCCCTGGTGATAATATGGCCCTAAAGCTGAACAATTGACAGTAGATTTTTGAAATTCTTCATATCTCTTGTGAAAACATAGCTTTACTCTTGTGGACAAACTGTTTTGGTGATAGAAATTGTTTAACCAAAGGTCTTAGGTTCACAAAAGCAGTGGAATATATGAATAAAATGGAAGATACATGTAAATAAATGTCTAAAACCAAATGTATTATTATATGGTGGGGATGTGCTCTGTGGCTGCCGTTGTGGCCGGCCGGTGGTGGTGATCTGTTTGGCAGATGAGACGGACTGGGAGTCTGCATGTTGTCCATTGGACCCTGGCTGCTGTGAATCCTCTCTGTAAAATAAATTCACTACTAGTCAGTGATTAGTGACAATATTTGATTTGCACCGTTCAGTCTTAGACATGTAAAACGATATCCGGCACGAGTTATGTGCTAACGTTGCTAAGCTAATGTCTACACCGCTAGCTCTCTGTTAGCTACAGCTACCGTTACTGATGTAAATATGCTATTGCGAAGTTCAGTAAATACAATTACCCATCCCAAATGGATCCCTTTTATTGACGTTGTCCTCTTCATCGCAGGCATCGAATCATCAGGGCGCTGAAGCTCTGCCATCCACTCCAAAATAGCTTAGCTCAGGGTAGACACCTAGCTGGGCCTCTTCTCTTCTGACTCCCAGTGAAGCTCTGGATGTGTCATCCAACACGTTTAGATGCTCAGATCTCGCTGTAAATCTCGTAGGATCTCGCGGGAAGAAGGAAGAGGAAATTCTACTGAATCTTTGAGAATTTTATTTTTGTGCAGAATTATCGCGAAGAAATGAATATTTTCAAAACGTACACATTGTATAATAATAATAACCTTAATAATGAGGTATTCCACTTGTCCGAACACAGAGCAAGCACTTATGTCGACCCCTGGGTACCAATTAGGTCTTGTAAACCCTCCTCCCCTTGCAAATACAGGGACGGCTAGAGGCCGTGTGAATTCATTTAGATCCATGCAACATCCTAATTCATTTAAAAATGTGGGATATTCAGTCTTTTTTATTTAACTTGTAGCGCCAAAGGATATTCAGTTCTGATTAATGACCACCCTCACTTCCCAAAACAGCTCTTTGTGGTTCTTTGGGAGTGTGAGAACTACCAGGACTTAGGGAAATTCAGTCAACGTATTATATTACCTGCAGGATATTTTCAGTGCTGCCACAGATGACGATTTATTAAATGAAGCACTGGGCTGTTGAGAATTGTTACGTAAGGGCTTGTAGCTTCAGAGCTGTTGTTTACATGCCCAAGGTGATACACACTTCAGCATCTCATCCTGGTAGGAGTTTGACATTGTCCTGCAAATACATCTCACTTTAGCTGCATCCTGGTTCCTACAACTGACAGCAGGGAATTGAATGGGACGGCCCTTGCATGGACTTGCACACAAATACAAATGCATAAAGAAGGGCAGACACTTACACACACAGTTGTAAGTCAGGACAAGTTAAAGCATCATGACACGAGTGTAAAGGCCATATACAAACAATTTATCTCTCTCCACTTCCTCATCTCTTTTTTGTTCTTTTCAGCCAAAGATATTCCTTCCTGAATGTATAGGGCAGCTGCTGTAGAAGTTTTGGTTGGCCGGGAAGGAGGCAACCATTTATGTGTCCAGAATTGGCTTTTATACATCAGAGTTTATAGTGGGTCATTAAAGTTGACCCACCTTGGGGTCCTTGCATGGATAGCTTTTAAGCAGCCAGTTGGAGTTAACCAGAACTGGTAGTTGTCTACAAGTCATACCTGTTCGGTTTTTCAAAGACAGATACATCAACAAAATAAGGCTGAGGATGTTTTATGCTGTTGTGTGTGAATGAAGATTGAGCAGAATTGTTGTTTTAAAGTTTTGATTTCTTTCGTGAAAAGTTTGAAATACAATTTACCATAAAGCCATGGTATGCGACAAATCTCTCAGAAAAGAAAACCATGCCCAACATGAATAATGTGTATTTATTTGTATACTCATCCTTTCAAGGAGTTTAAAAACAATGTGGTTGGTTTCCAAAACACAGGACAGACATTTGTTGAGAGAAGTAAAATGTACCCTAACTGGTGTTTACTAACAGTGTTATTTGCTGTGTAATGAGGTTTTTCTGACTCTATTGCGTATTGATACCATATTTCATCACACACTGGAAGTCTTATTTTTAGAACCATAAATGCAAAATCTATTGCATTTTCCTTTTGCATGGGGATAGTATGTAGGTTGAAACCATTATTTTAAAAGGCATTTAACCTTGACTTTATTATCCATTAATTGTGTCTCCCTTTGATCCTTTTCTTGTCCACAGCATTAGGCAAGTGAAACGCATTACATTTTTTCTTTACAAAATGAGATTGTGAACACCATGGCCACCTTCATGCCAAAACGTGAATGCCTGAATCTTGTACGCAAATAATTGTGTGTATGTCAGATGGGAGTGGGTTCACGTTTTACTGCATCTGCTGGCTTGTGAGGATGCACCATCTATTGTGTCCACTGAAGCACTGACCCAAACATTTTCCAATTTTCTACACGTGAAGATGCCAAACTAAATTAACAGCAGATGTGAAACAATGAGACGGTGTAGTCAGCCCTGGCAATCAATGAAGCACTCACTGTGGTTTTGTGTTCTTCTTTGAGTCTGACTGTCTTCTCACTAATAGACATTATAAATCATCTGTTTATTTGAAAAATACAGCGTTTAAAAAGGACTTGTTTTCAGCCAGGCAGTGGTATAATGTTTACTAAAAATAGAGGAAATCAAGATAAGAACTGACTGATGGGAAAGCGTGAGACGTGTGAGGAAACAAAGTGGAAGTATACCGGATGTGGTAAAAAGAATGATGAGACGTTAAAAGTGAAGAGTGTCGTGTAGGAGTAAGGGAGGGTTAAAGGCTCAGGATGAGAGGTAACCTAAGGGTGGTGGAAAAGAGAAGTAGGTTCATTGTCAGGCAGTAGAGCACTGAGATTAGATCACAAACCCTACTGTTTTACCAGAGCAATTTGCAAAAAGACCTGAGAAAGGGACTAAGGTACAGGGGTATTTTGTAAACAGAAGGAAGGAGTTGACAAAAGTTGACAGAGGTCAAATAAATGTCCTTGTGGGGAAGAAATAAGTATAATAGAGTGTTTATGTTGTTCATGCTACTCGCATAGTAATGGAAGCGGCAGTGAGACTAGGGAGCCAATAATGCCAATATTCAGAGAAACAAGCAATTTCCACATTCCAATACGAATTCATAAATGGGGGAAATGTTGTACATATTCCTTAATAAATAGTACATTGAAATATCTATGTGAGGAAAAGTAGAGATTTGAAGAGAGGCTGTGCTATGACTCTGCCTTTTCTGTCACTGTGAGCTGTAAGGCTATTATCTGTCTGGAATTGTGACATGAAATTACCCACAATCCCCTTCTGCCCTCCCATCAGCGAGGCAGTTTCACAGCCCCCCCAGAGATGCAGGATAATTTGGGTAGGAATTTTAAGTGAAATTGTGTGTGCTTGTGTATGCATCTGCATGCAAGTAAGGAAGGAGAAAGAGATAAGTCGTATACTCAGGTTGAAGATTGACATTGAATGCAATGTAACTATAATAAGGACAGATAGGTGGAATCCAGCAGCACAAACATGTCCCTGTTACTGCTTCATTTGCAAAGTTATTATAGTCTAGTCTTAGTGCAAGTGATTTGACAGCGAGGGTAAACTCTTCAAGTGCCTCATTAACTACTATATGAAGTTCAACAACTTTCCTCCCTTAATATGTCAGCTGTTTTAACAGTATATGACAACTTGTGGTAAAATATTAGCCTGCTTTGAAGACTAATTTGCCTTTGAATTTTACCTCGAGGCTTTGCAGTCATATTCAGGCTCACCAACCCGACACTGATGCCTCTAAGGCTCCGCTAAAAACCCTTACTAATGTCTTTCAGGACTTGATCGTACTAATATATTCCTGAAGTAAGTTTTGAACACCTGGCTTAGTCCCTAGACTAAAGTCAGGCCTCATCTACTTTCCATCTGTCTGGCTGTGGAGCCCAGATGTGCTGACCAGGAACAGTAATGAATGCAAGAAAATCAAAACAAATGCAGAGTGGTATGAAAGTGTAACCTCTCATAGCTACATTTCTATAAAACAAAAAAATTCAAACAAGCATGTTTTTGTTTGTTTTGCGGCCAAATGTTGTATACTGTATAACTTATTCATACTTGGACACTGGCCCATGTAGTTCATGTAGAACACATATTTTCCTGTAAATATAATTTCTACCATCAGTTCACATAACTGATATAGAGATGGGCAAACTGATCTTATTTGATAGGCTTGCATTCATTACCTGTTGTCACGGGTGATTTATGAGTCTGGCTGTGCGGGGTACTGGCAACCATATGTCTGCTCATCCCTACACACAAAGGACCCGTCTTATTAATGATGATTAGATTCATCATCCAAAGACACAATACACACACTGAATTAACTTTCAATGGAATTTACAGCACCAAAGCTTTTCCTCTTTTCAACTCCCAGCTCTGCTAAACATACCAGAAAGACTTTGATTTGAGAAAGAAAATTACCTGTAAAGCAATTTTTAATTCCAGTGGTTGGTGTTGCTGCCAAACACAGAGAGATAAATTTGTCACGGCTCGGCTGTGACTCCAGTCATTTTTAGTTTTCCCCCTGTGTCTTCCCTCTGTGTTCTGTGTGTGTCGGCTTTGCTGCTTCCCTGTGTCTCTTGTGTCCCCAGTTCGTTCTCTGTTACGCGTGTGTGTGCCGTGGGCGTGGCTTCCAGCACCTGGGCTCATCTCCGCACCTGCACCTCATCTCCAGCACATGTCTACAATCATCTCATCAAATCCTTCCTGTTAAAACACCCCGGCTTCCCTCTCTCCAGTGGCCAGATTATTTTGCCATTTCAAGTGGTATTGTGACTCTCGGACACTCTTAGCCCTCTCAACGATTTAGAGTACTCTTGTAATTTATATTGTATTGACTTTTACTAACTCCTGTTGCCCAGGATTCCTGTGCCTGCACTCCTGCCCAGCCGCTGCCGCTCACGTCACTTCACCGCTCAACCGGCATTCACCTCCTGCCCTACCAAATCATCAGTGTTCTGTAAATAAAAGTAATTCCTTCACCCTACCTTGCCGCCCCTGTGTCTGCACTTGGGTCCAGCCTAAACTGAACCATAACAAAATGACTCTATTCCAATTGTCCATCAGTCAGTGTGGTATTAGCTGGTGGCTAATCTAAATGTGGTTTCCATTGTGTTGAGTGACTCATTATCTGGTTAACAACCATGGAATACCATGGAAATGATAGGATGCACATCATCAGCCCACTGGCTACCCAGGTAAAACATTTACATAAAATGTTCTAACGCCAAAATTGTAAATACGTGTGTGTGTGTGTGTGTGTGTGCTCTGTAGTAAATGTTATCTGTTCTGGCAGGGGGTCCATGTCAAATAGTGTGAGGGTGACAAAGTGGGTTAGAGTCACTCTGTTGCTTGTTAACCCAGGTCTCCCCCTTCCCCCAGTGGCCTGCTGGGTCTCTGTGATCATGGACAACTCGGGCATACTATTAATAACTATGTTTTAAACAACTCAATAAACACTGACAGACAGTGGTGTATAAAGTACCCAAAAGCCGTACTTGAGTAAAAGTAAAGATACCTTACTGGAAAATTACTCCAGTAAAAGTAAAAGTCACCTATTAAAATACTACTTGAGTAAAAGTCTTAAAGTATCTGATATTTTCTGTACTTAAGTATCAAAAGTATTTTTCTGATATAAAATGTACTTAAGTATTGAAAGTAAAAGTACAAGTACATGCTTTTAATAAAAAAGCAAAGGGTCAGAATTTTGAGAATTATGAAGTTTATTCTTTTAAGTGCTGTGGTCACCGTGACCAAGGACCAGGAGTTGTGTTGATACAATAACTGGGTTGGCTGGGATCCATCCATATATATTATGTTCAACATAATATATTGTACCTAAGTATACTTTTGCATCTACTATGAACTTATCATCATAATTCTCCAAAAAGCAATATGACACTATGAAGGACTTGTAACAGTGTGGTTATAAGTATGCTCATTCCGCCCGCCGTGGGTCTCTTGGTACCGGTCTGTGGGTCTCTTGGTACCGGTCCGTGGGTCTCTTGGTACCGGTCTGTGGGTCTCTTGGTACCGGTCTGTGGGTCTCTTGGTACCGGTCTGTGGGTCTCTTGGTACCGGGCCACAGAAAGAATGAATGAAACATTTCAATTAAATAAAAAAAAAATCAAGGCCGGAAAGATGTTTTATTGTGAAAAATGACCGCATACATCCGTCTGTGGTAACCTCAGACGGAATCTCTTGACACATGTCAAGATGTTACGTTACTCTAAAAATGAAACGTAAGTCTGTTACAACTCTGTCGGTGATCTGGAAACCAAGGCAGAGTATCATGAGATCGCCAAAAAAGCATGAAAACCTGCTTCCATTTCAACATCCTGTCTTTGTGCAGCGCGTTATAAGTTAAGCAGTAGACTGGACTAAAGGTTTAGTTAGGAGTAGACTGGACATAACGAACACACGTTGGGTGTCGTTGTCTCCCGCCTTTCCGAGGTCGGACCCGGTCCGTGAAAATATTGTCTTCACGTAACCGGTCCGTGACGTATAAAGGTTTGGGAGCGCTGGACTAGAGGATGTAGAGGGCTATTGCAAAACATTGTGATTCGCAAAACCTGCTTGGTGGAGTCTGTGTTCCACCACAGTCCCCGATGTTTTTTTGTTTTTTTTCTAAAGATAGATTTGATTTTGTAGCGAGTAACGAAGGTTTCAGGAGAAATGTATCGGAGTAAAAGTATCAGTTTTCTTTGCAAAATGTAGTGAAGTAAAAGTAAAAGTAAACAGAAATATAAATAGTAAAGTAGAGTACAGATATCCCCAAAAACTACTTAAGTACAGTAACGAAGTATTTCTACTTCGTTACTATACACCACTGCTGACAGACTAGATTGTTACCTAAATAACTTTGACTCCACTATTAAGAAAGGGTGCAGGCCTTTGACAATAAACTGTGTAACAGCCCTAAACACTCTCCTGTCTCATCTTCCCTGTAGCTGCAAGCATGAAAGGACTTGAGCTGTGACCGGCGGTGGTATAGGGAGGGTGGATGGGCTGGGTCTTGTCTGCAGCCTCAGCCCGACAATCTACAAAAAAAGTGGATGAGAATGGAAGGCTGCTTGCCAAATAGTTGAAAACTGTCATTCCAACACTTTATGTTTGCTGTGTTCGCCATATGTTTTGATAAGTTGCTGGTATTAGCTCCCTTACTTGTGAGGGTTTTATTGCATTTGTGACAATGAGAGTTCTCAGCATCTCCTTGAGTAAAATGTAGCCCCTTCATGGTCGTGGTGCGCTGGAGCCGATCCCAGCTGACATTGGGCGAAGGCAGGGTTCACCCTGGACAGGTTGCCAATTTATCACAGGGCACATGTAGAGACAGACAACCATTCATGCTCACATGCACCTACGGACTATTTTAGAGTCTCTAATTAACCTGAGCTAAAATGTCTTTGGACTGTGGGAGGAAGCCGGAGAACCCGGAGGGAACCTAGGCTGCCACGGGGAGAACGTGCAAACTCCACACAGGAGGACCACGCGAGATCGGGGATCGAACCCCTCTTGCTCGATGATCTGCAATGTGGTTGCAGCTGACAGTGCTGCCACTGCACCACTGTGTAGGCCCTCATTGACCATAAAGCACTCAAATACTGGAATATTTCCAATAAGAACAAAATTACAAATAAATGACACACATGCTAGTAATTCCATCATAATTATTATTTATTTCTACTTATTAATATTAAACCTTTATTTAACCAGGTAAGTCCCATTGTGATTAGAACATATCTTCCCCAAGGGAGCCCTGGCAAAGACAGCAGCAATAAGACTCTGACCTGCTGATAATTCTTGAACTGTTCTGCAGCTTGTACTTATTTATACAAGCATGCACTAGAACATTTTATGTAAATGTTTTACCTGGGTATCCAGTGGGCTGATGATGTGCATCCTTATACCATACTTGTACCATGTGATTTTATTCTGTATTGTCTTTTATCAAGTGTGGTTGCATATAGGAATCTATAAACACTCATTGTTACTTTTGGCATGGAGAAAGACTTGCCAAGACTTTTTTGTTTCGTTCCTCTAAGTGACTCACTCGGGTGACGCTTTCACAAACATATACACCGGATTTCGAACAATGCCAGGATACAGTTTGACACAAATCATATGAGCTAGACTAACCCAGCTAAGCGGGCTAAGCCGACTAGCATACTAATGCTGTCAATAACTGGTGAGCTGCCGACATTTTCAGGGGGAAAAGCTCCAGAATTAATTTTCCGGGTGTGAGAGGAGTAGGCATTGATAGACTGTTTTGAGAGTTTGGGCCGCTGGTCGTACCGAACAGAAAACGTGCAGATAACCCAACGGAAAATTCACAGAGTAAACTACATATGCATTTCGCATGGCCGTCTTTTCCCTGCAGAGTCACGCTATGTTATAATGATGGACATGTCTTTCATTGGATCTATTTAGCATTCATTGATCTCATGATTACCATGTTAACTGAGCTGTCATCTTGGGCATCTGGCATCGCTGATTCAAGCAGGGGGAAAGATACAAGGGAGGCAGGCCCACTTATCATGCATGATCACACAATTTCTATTGTCTCTCTCTCTGAAAGCTAGCTGGCTTAATTATGTGCTAAAAACGTCTTCAAACAAACTCCTTTCATAAAGTAATGTATACCTGTCCAGTCTTGTTTAGTTCAAGCAGGATTACAAATATGAATACAAACCGTTTGTAAAGACACGCATAACGATCTGATCTCTTCACTTGTCACCACTGTTTACTGCAAAGCATCCGATGGATTAGTGAATCAGGACACAATTTACAAAAATGTACTGAAAGAAGGAAGCACTAGACATGATTTTGAAAGCGTAGACAACTGAGTGATTGTTTTTTCAAAATGTCAAATATGCCTATCCTCCACTAGATTCCAAGGAAGTGAAAGACTGCTCTGAATGTGACCACCAAACATTGAATGATACTACGTGAGGCCGTCTTAGGCTCACATTTATTATGCTGTAAATCTGAAGGAAAACACAGAAAAAAGGCTCTGCATCTTTCTGTCTCATGCACAAAGAGCGAGAGCATCATAAATAATTTATGCAAAAAGAATTCAGGGGTCCAAATTGTTATTAATATTCTAATCAAAAGCCTTTTTGTTTGATTAGAATAAGAAAAAACAATGCAACTATATTGATGAAACAAACTTAAACCAAATCTATTTGAGGAGCTGCCGACCTATATCTGGAGTTTGCAGCAAACTGACATGATTCTTGCCCGCAAGAATAACATAAAACAAAACCACTATAATGGTCATTTTTAACTATGCTCCATTTGTCTTTGTAAAAACAGAGGCTTTTAAACTTTTTTTAGAATTTTAAACTAAAATCTACAGACTATTTTGATATGTATATTTTGATATATGCATTTCTTTCTATGATTCTTTTTGTGGGGAACTAATAATGTTAACAAATATAGATTTAACATTAAGAGTATAGTTAGTGAACTAGTAACTAGTTTCAAGTCGTGTGCCGGTTCCTCAAATGCTTCCTTCAACCTCTGTGGGACTCAAGATCATTGCTTAATTTCCAATGTGAGAAATTAAATATAGAAAAAGAGTGAAATACAGAGCCAGACAGCACAGTGTCCACAGACCCAGAGCAGAGCCCCAGGTAACAGATGGAATTTATTGATTTTGGCTATATCTCTATTGGCCAAGTCAAAGGTTATTGAACCTAGCGTCTACCTGTGAAGTGTTGTTGTAGCATTTATGACAGAGTTTGCATCAAGACATCCGTATTTTGATCAGGGATTATGCACAGCACCAACACTCTTGGTATTCACTATGGCACCCAAGCTTTGTATCTTTGAATTCCTCTCTCCTGTCCTCCGCCAAGATGGGCTACAAGTTACTGAATCATACATGGTAGAATAAGCCTGTAAATCTGGAACTATTTGGTCAAACCACATCTCTTCACTTCTCCTTCTACAGTAGGTACCTGCCAGGGTGGCTGGATGTCTGCATGTCTGCCCAGGAGCAAAGTCAAGAGCAATGTCTTTATTGCTGGATTTTTCTTAAGCCCATACCATGCAAATGGTATGGATGGACATGGAAACCATTAAGTAAATTGACCAGTGGTGCCTAGACTGATGTATGTCTGTATGTGTGAGTTGTGGGACTGTCTGTGCAGGTGAAAACGGCTTTAACTCTCTTTGATGAATGCATGCCCAGAGCAGACTGTTCTAGCTAATAGAACTGCATGGAAGACGGATGGTACACGTTTCAAAGGGCAGAGTTCATGTTCCAAATCATCATCATGCGTCTTAGTGGACCAAAGGCTTATTGGACAAAACACAATTCACTTTCCATAGCTGAAAGAGACGGTCTGTTTCTGTTTGGATAATAATATCTAATACAGAAAATAAACAAATAATGACTTATTGTGAATGTGCCGTACTGACTTTAAATAGCTCAGCTCATCCATCTTGCTATATGCAAAATAAAGCAGTGAAACATTTAATGAGCTCTTTGTCTGGCTGGTTACTGGAACCAGCTTTGTTACCAAACTGTTGGATGAAATGAGGCAATGGTTGAAAATACATATAACCATACAAATAGAAAATGTATCTTACCTAGAGTGATATTCTTCTGGACTAAGTTTGAATTGTGTTGTCTACTTGCACTCTGTAATATCTGCTGCAACAAATATATCTTGTAATACCTTGTATATTCATCAATCATATATTCATATACCATCTGAGTATCTTCACCAAAGGCTTGCATCTCTCAGGTCTTCTCCAATGCAGTATGATTTTAATTTAGTACATTATGGTCCAATTTAGAGTGAAATAGATAATAAAGCAGGGCAAGGTAGCAGGGTATATTTTGATTGATAGATCTGGGAGTCTGGGAGTTGTTTGTATTTTCATCTTCCAACTTTGACCCTTCATGTTTGTTATGTAGCCCTGATGTAAATGTCACAAGGATCCAGTGTCAAGTGGTCATTGCTTTTGCAGTCAGAGTGGAACTAAACTACTTGATTATGTGGCTGAATTATGCAAAATTGCATTGCCATCAATGCATTTTTAACCGTAACACATGTCTGCACTACACATAAGGTGTTTCTCAATTATGTGCAAGCAACACCAGCGTTGACATGGAGCAGGCTAGGAACTTGGTTAGGGAAGTTACCCTAAGTATAGTTCTCATATGCAATAGTCTTTTCTAACCGACAAGCTGATGGAGAATACAATGTTAATCCAGAGGCCACCAGGGATCAAGTCCTGTCTGGCATACTTGCTGTTTTTAATACACTGACAGAAACATGTAACAAGTATGATACAATTGCCACAGCTGGTGAGATTTGCCATTTCAGGCATTCTGGTAGATACACAGCTCTATTATTTAGTTTTCGTCTTGGCTGGCGTCGCTGTGCTGATAACAGGCTGTGGCACCGTCATGAACTTGTACTGATTTAAATTAATCACTAGGAACACACTGACAAAGAGCATTTGAAACAGCATAACATGTATGGACAATGTATATTGCCTGTTAAAATACACTAAATATAATAATGTGTGTCCAAGGAGTTTTAATATAAACCCCTCTGCCCAGCTGCCTGCTTTGCTCTGGCTGCAGGGGTATCTCTGATCTGATCCAACCTTTTGATTAACATCCTCAACAGTAGTTGAAATGGCTGAAATCATGAAGTTATTATATAGATACTATATATACAGGACATGTATACTGAGAGGACTAGGCTAAAAATGTATTTGTTTAAGTATAATATTTACCTTTGGGCATAAATGATCGGACACTGTATGTATTTGGATACTGTCTTTTTTTTCTTCTCCACAATTTATATAAATTCCTTATCATGACCAAGTCGCTCTGCTTAGATAGTGGGATTGTTCCTTCTAAATGTTTATTTCATTATAGTTTTTTCACTTTACAGTAGAGAAAATGGCGATCCATTAATGGAAAAAATAGAAGGTGTGCTGCATAAGCAAATTTAAAGAATGGGCCTATGATGCTTTAAATCAGCAGAATGAATGTCTGGAATAGTAGAATAAATACACGCTGATGGCTTTCAGGGACATTGCATGCCAAAACAATAGGCTCAAAACAAGCACATAGTGTATCTTCTAGGTACAAATATTTGTGGCTCCATCTGCACCATAAAAAGCCATCTTTTTGACAGTTGCAAATTCTCTCTGATGCTTGCTCTAATGTGAATGCAAGGATCCGGGGGAACCGGTATAGGTGATTGGCAGAACCTGGAAATCATATGGACTACAAATGCTTTCCAACATCAATCACTGACAATAACCCAGTGGAATAAATGCAACATGTTTACCAATTGGGGCATCCATTATTAAGTGACAAATACCGGCCACTTTCATCAGAAATAAACGGAGTGCCGCCTCCAACACTGTATCCAGTTGTCTTTATACATCCTTTGTAAACACAGAACAATTTTTCCTAAAACCAGTAAACATTCTGCTTCTTCTAAAGAAAAATCAAAAGCATGTCACTCACTTAGTAATAATATTTTTGTGAATAGTCTTTGAACAATCCACAATGATTTGCTTCCACTAGCACACATGCATGGTTCAATCCACCCACCTTCCCTACTGACACACTCATAAGGTGTCTGTAGGGACTCACTGAAATGTAATTAGAATAGTCTTTCCTCTTTTTTATTCTACTAACTCTCTTAAATCAGGGACAGGTAAAAAAAAATATATACAGATAATATATATATATACACACATACAGATAATATATATATATATATATATATATATATATCCACAATAGGAATCTAGGCAGATGTTCAAAATTGACAAACAGTATTCCAATAATCTCTAATTGTGTAAGCATTAAAATGGTCTGGCAGGGATTTTGTTTTCGTTATTTAGGTGATGGGTCGGAATAGCATCTGTCGTATTAATAAATAAAGATGAAATGCTATCTGGCTCTCTGGAAGAGATGGGGCGGAGCTGTATTCTTCCATGTGTGGGAGCTGAATACTTCTGACAGAGAGGGATAGGCATTGTCGTTATTTTGGTTTGAGGAATTGATTTGTTGCTTTGGCAAGGAGTGCCATGTTCATGCAGCATTAATACCTCTTTCCAAAAAAATAAATTGATGCATAATCATGCATTAGCAACTGTGGAAAAAATTATGTACTGAGGAGCACAGCCTGTTGGTTGAAAGCAAACCGCAGTAAAGGTAGTGTAGTGGTACTTTTCTTTGTTTTAATTCTCATTCATTGCCGTTTGACACATAAACAAAAACTGCCAGCACTTCACAAAAGGATTAATAGTTTGGAACATCTCTGCTGTCAGCCAGCAGAACTCTCTTCAGACACTTGGAGATCAACCAGATAGTGAAAGTCACTGAGCTGAAGTAGCTCATTTGTTGAGTACATTTTCTTGCTATAGGTTATTTTACCTTCTGGCGCTGACTATAGAGTATGTTTTTTTCAGAAATCATATTTGTTTCCCAGAGTCCAGTCAAGTGGAGCTTCCCATAACTGTAAATTCTGCTTCAATGTTGAAGACTTCAGTGTAAGGAAACTCAATTCTCATGTATCTGGGTAAGAGATGGATGATCGTAGTTGTCCAAACTTCTGAATGAAGTCTGTCTGAGCCTGGACTAGAGCCTTCTCATCTATGTACACTGCCGGCCTCCTGGCTGCAACAAAGTACTGCACCTTCCTCAGGCTCCAGCCATGGACGTACATGAGCAGGCCACACACAGCTGCCGTCGACCGGCCTACTCCAGCGTTACAGTGGACATAGACAGTGTGACCATTCTCCAAGAGACCATGAAGCAAAAATACAGCCTGGGGAAGCATCTGAATCCGACCTGCAGAAGAAGACAATAACACACACTACATTCAGAGGGGAAGGCTTGCAACATTTGATGTCTTTCTCATCTCAAGAAATAAAAGACCAAAACCAACAATGTGTTAGTTTGTCTCAATACTTTGACATTTCCTTACTCTGTTTGTGGCATTTAGCCCCAAGCCCATTGATCCCGACTATGTTCAGCTGTGGATTAATACCCATTCGGTGGTATAGTGAGAATTATGGCACCAGGACAGTGTATGTGATTGACTTGGGATGAAGAAGCAAGTTTCTTTACGCAAATGATTGGCTCATTGGTGTGTATTTCATATTTGTTGTCAACAATGTCGGTCTTTGGCACAGAACAAAAAGATACAACAGGCTTTAGATACACAGACAATACTTGGTAGGATCAATTAATTGTTGGTTTACTATTTGGGATCACCTTTGGAGAAGAAGAATCTTAAAGGTCGGAAGTTGTTTGCTTCAAGCCCCCCCATGCATACTTAAAATGTACATTTATCACAATCCCTGTGCAGGTTGCTGGATTCTCGAGTAAAATATCACACTGTCAGGAATAAACTACAAGTATCGACAGCTACACATGTAGTAAGATCTCTATCTCGGGTAATTTAGTTTGCACTTTGGTTTACCAAGGGCATTCTTTCTTTACTTGAATTACTGTGGAAGCATCAATGGCACTTCTTTTGTGACTTACACAAGACATGAGGTACTATACTGTAACATTCTGGTTAAAGGAAACCTTGGACGTTGATGAGTGACCACGGTAGGCTATAATACCAGCAATTAACAAAACTCCTTTTGATGTTTATTTAATGCATTCATCTAATTCGAGACATTTTCTAAAATAATTAATTCTTGCTGATTTTCTGACCTTTAAATATTTGAATGAAACCTTCAGTTAGCTTTACAAGGTGAAAAAACAGCCGGGTGAAGGTTGGGAAAGTGAGTAGCTTTAAAGCTTTTCACCTGGATGACTGTACTGCATATGCACTGCCAACGTGTCTTTGAGAAAAAGAGTTGGGAGTTCTCCCAACTCTGACTTGACTAAACACTGTTATTATTATGTATTTATTCTTGTATGTCCCGAGAATTCTCCTTACCCTCAGTGCTCATGTCAGGTGTGGGTATCCACACATACCCCAGGCCACAGTCTTTGTACAAATGCATCATGGTCTCAGGGGTCATGTCTTCTTCAAGGTTGCGTCTGCAGCCATCGGAGTTGTTCACCACATCGCACTCTGTCTGGAAGTTCATCACTGCAGTAATTCCCAATTCATGCTTCATCTTTATCGTCACATGTTCCACCTGTCGAGGGCAGCTGCCCAACCAAATATGTGGCAGCACCCTGGGGGCAATAAACAGGGATGCATTCATCATTTCTATTTATGTCGTTATTATATGCCACACACACGCAGAACCAATGGGGTTTGTGAAATGACTGACTACACTATAAAAACAATGCAAGTGAATGTACAGGTAAATATTAGCAGATGACACAGGGTCAGAATGGATCTGCTTTTCAAGAGCAGTCGAGTGATGTTTTATTGACCCCTTTAATTCTCCTGATCACTGTGCTTTGAGAAAGACTCCATTTAGTGCTCATTAGCATAAAGTCAACAACAAGAGGGGGTGAAACGTAAAAGGTAAGGAAGGATGCTGCTGATCTGTGATGTCCCAGAGTGACACTTCAGTGAAAGTATCTGATCTCAACTGGCTGTTACCAAATCACCTGTCTTTTGAACATAAATACATTTATAAAAAATCCCTGCAAACCAGCTTTTCTGGAGTGAACTGCTCTTTTTTGCTTCTGAAGAATTATACTCCTGTTTGTTCTTACTCTCAGAAACCATATCAATATACAGTATACCACTTGGACTATACAACAACTCAAAAGGTGAACTGTACAAGTTGCAGAAAACCAATTTCAGCAGTTTGACTGACTATTTTAATCTATTACATTAAAATGAAAATATGATAATCAGAAGATTCTAGAAGATGGTTCATCGTTAACCCAACAATAGGAAAATACGTTATGGAAATGATGCCTGTTTTGTCTCCGGTGCTCAGTTGTATAAGTTAATTGTATAAATTGACTCTTGTTCAGTTCAACAGTCATAAAAACACATTACACAAATGGCTAAATAACTTTCAAGCCTCCCCTTCCCTAAATACCAGCATGAGTGACAAGGCACCTGCTAGGGCTGGTGAGGGAAAGTCTCTTTGAATCATTGAGTTATTGCAGAGGTGAGTGTGTATGATACTTGGGACTACATGAATGCAAGGTCTGAGAGACTAATTCGAAAAAGCTATTAATAGGGAGGACACAAAGGCGCAGTGCTTCCTACTAAACACAGGTCCTTGGCAAAAGCCTTGTAAGGTCTTCGGACACTAATTAAAACCTGATGGTACCAGCCAAGGCTGCTCCTTATTATGCAAGTTATGTGCTCACTGCCTCCAGGGTCCCGGGCTAATTTCTGCTGTGCCTATAACATGGCACCAAGTATGTGCCTTAAAAAAGGAAGGCATGCATGGGTTGTTTGATTGAGTTAATGCTGGGTGTTGTGTGTGTGTGTGGGACTATTTGCTCAACAAGTAATACCCAGTAAGCAGATTTCATTGAAATATAAATAGCATCCTCTAAACCAGTGGTTCTCAAACTTTTTTTGTCACGCCCCACTTTGGAGGAAGAAAAATGTTCGGGCCCCACCGCCCCAATAAAATTGTAACAAAATTATCCAACTTTTTGTGACTCCTCTATCCGTGTTTTTGCAAATAATAGAATAAAGAAATTTGAAATCCCGTTCAAGTAAACCAGATTGCTCCATCAGACAAAAACTAATAACATGGGCAATCACTTTGTTAGAACAATGCAAATCAAGTTATATCTGTGCAAAAAATAACTCATATTTGGCAAAAGAATTACCACAAGGTAGCGGTTCATCCCTGTTCTCCATAATTTCATGTTGAAGTGTCCTTGAGCAAGACACTAAAAGGCCCAGTGCTTCACAGCAGCACACTGCTCCTTAATTACTAAGGATGGGTAAAATGCAGAGAATAATTTCCACACTGTGGGATTAATAAAGGATTATAAAAAATAAAATAAAATGTTTTTTTTGTATTTAATTTTTTAAGAATCTGCATCTCCCCCCGCGCCCCACCTGTAATACATCTGTGCCCCACTAGAGGGTCGCACCCCACAGTTTGAGAACCACTGCTCTAAACCATCAACTTGAATTGTTTCTGTTGCAGATATCCCCACCATGTTAAGTAAAGTACATCAATACTCATGCTTCAACATTTCTTAAGGTTGTGTTACAGATGTGTGTTTAATTAAAGTCTGTGAGGCAGGCATATCAGAGGGTGGTGTAACAGTGCATAAAACAGTCAAACATGATGGTGGACTGTTGTTTTTTGTTACCCAGTGGATGACGGACCAAAGACTGACATCCTCTGGGCACGTTAGACATTGCCCTCCTGAGTGTTTGCTTACCCAATGCTACATTTCTGGAAACTTTTAAAAAGGGAAAACACATTTTGGGTGCTCTAATAGGCTGCTGAAAATAGATCTGGATACTCAAAAACTTGTAGAATCAATGCCAGACAGATTGCAAAAAGTACTAAGGGTAACAGTACAGTAGTGACTTTCAGCAACTTCTTTGACAGATTTATATTTACATGCATTTTTTAACAACAAATGGTTTGAGGGTCCCTTTTTAAATTCTGTGACAAAAAGGTTTAGCTCTATTTTGATTGGAGCATAGAGTGACTGATTTTAATTCAACTATTGATCCTGCAAGCTGTAAATGACTGATTTATCATTGAGATATTATGAGCTGACACAAACAACTTATGATCTCTCTCTAGGCAGAGATTTAAATCCCGTACATACCTTGTACTTACCGTATGAGACAAGACTTGTGGACTACTTTTTGAAAGGACAATGATTTTCAAGTACAGACAGCATTTATAATAGAATGGGAGAGAGCAAGGTCAAAAAACAAAGGAGTGAGCAGGCCTAAGAGTGTGATTGTCATTGACATTGTCATGTCAGCAGCAGAAGACGCAGGAGCTGAAGAAATTTCTCTCACTGATTTTGTGTCACAACGAAGCAGAATTCAAACTGAGAACTAAAGAAGATTGGTTATGTTTGAAAACCTTAAGGAAGATAAGGGAGGAGGAGCTGATTAGCCCTCTTGTGTTGTTCAAGAAACAATCACACTTCAGCATGAAAATTCATTGGCCCCTGGGGATCTCATTATTTTTCAGTATTATTAAATGTAGTACACACATCGGATTCACAAAGGAAGAAAACTTTCAACGAGCATCACATTTCATTAAGGTGGGGGGAAATAGATGGATCTCAATTTGTACTTGCTACAGGCTACAATAAGTACTTTGGCAGTTTGCAGGACACGCAGTTGAGAATATATGAATGTCCAAATGACAGAAAATCCCAACAGAAAACCATCAAAGCAATAATTCCAATAATTTAGGAAAATAAAACATATCTGACTGCTTTTTAAAAATGTTTACCCATGCAGACCAAATCAGTTCACCATTTTGTATTCAGGTTACAGGACTGACTGTATGACGCCCATGCTGCCCACCTCCAACAGTTTAAAGTCATGCTGCCAACTTATTGATTTCTATTTATTTTATTTTATGCAATACTTGTTGAATGAAATCTAGATACTCACAGCATTCCCATACGGCATCACAATGATGGCGTTGGCTGCTGTACTGTATTACCTGGAGAAATGAATGGCCTTCTGACAAGCCACACCAAAGTAGAAGTTGGTGGTGTGTTTCATCTCATCTGTGTGTCCTGTTTCCTCTATCCAGTGACCAATCGGATGGCAGTACACTCCATTCACCATGTTCCTCTCATCATATAAACAACATCTGTCATGGCTCGGACCACTACCTGGTGACAAAGGAGACAGCCTTTCAGCAGGTTAGTGACCATATACCTATTTAAGGATGTTTCGGGACATTTAGTGATCATGAAGATGTTTTTAAGAGTTCTTTCCTGAACAAACAAAGGCAGATGTTGTCTATATTTGTTTTAGAAAGACAAATTATACTATGTTGCGTTAAACAGGAAAAACAACTGTTTAAATTGGTCTAAAAATAACAACAGAGTAACAAAATACATTTACTTTTTAGGTACTTTGAGTCTTATCTCTTTCTGCTACTGAATACTTTCACTCCACGAAAGTTCAGAGGGAAATTTTACAGCTTATGCTCCACGACAGTACATCAATCTGACAGGTACATAAACTAATTCATTTGCAGAGTTGAATAAAATAGAAATCACATGAGCAGTTTGCAAAATATGATGCATTTTTAATAAACTCCCCTTTACCCATTTACTGTTGCAGATAATACTTGTATACGTTAATTACACTTAGGTATAATTGTGAATGGAGCACCATTACATGTAAGATTATATTTCAACACTGGGGAATGCTGCTAACCGAAACATCTTGGTAAAAACACCTGTTTAGGTGTACAAGTGCACTGAAATCCACTCGCCACTGAGCATGTAGTCAATAACAAGTGTCACTTTACCGCCATCGTATGGCGGAAAGGATGGATTACACAAGAAGAACCAAACATGGCGGAGTTATTTTCCTATTTTGCCTGAAACGTTACTTTCGATGGGAATTAAATCTATGTGACGTCCCAAAAATAATGTCCTTTTGGCACGCGGCAGAATCTGTTGCACATCAGAGGACTGATTATATACCTTCCCAGATACACGTGCCGCGGACTCTTTTGACGAACTTGAACCACAACGCGTCTTTGCACGGCTCTGCCAGCTGCACGTCGCAGATCCACAGACACGGTTCATGTGTCGACAGCAGGAGCTTCTGTGCGGCTCTCATCTGAACCGCTCCGCGCGGGTCCCAGTTGCCCATTTCCGCACGCGAACCCAAAACATAGACCTTCACGTCTGAAGACTCCGGAGTGAGAATGACACCAAACCTGAATAACATTGTTTAAGCCTCAACCAAATGATACGTCCGCAATCGTTTAGTATGACGGGCTTGGCTTTTTAAAGCCTAAATTGTAACTCTTGTATTCAGTCTGCGTGGCCCATTGACTGTAAAGTGTAATCTAAAAATAAATCGGATAGTGTAGTTTGCAGCAAAGAGGGGGTAGAAAGAATGAAGTCCCACTCTGTCAGAATTACCGCGCACCATACGTCACAGTTATCAGAGTGAACTCTTTAGATCTCAATAGATAGATTCACAGATCTTTATAGCTATATATCTACAGGATGATTTAATTTAATATCACAGGGACTGTACACATACGTGGATTAGTTGTTAACAATTTAATGTAACCTCTGGCTGCTTCATGTCAAGTCACAGTTGTTAAAGAGGTCATGTAGAAAACTGCATGGAGGATGCAGATCTGAAGATCTAAAAAACGTTATTGGATTTGAAAGAGGATACTGTTGTAATACAAATAATTCCAACAAGCAGTTAACTTTCAGAGACGTAATATGTAAGTACGCATACAGGGCTGATGCTTTCATAAGACAAGACTAAATTAATTAAGTACTGCTGGGGGACATCTTAGGATACACTGAGCTCCTCTCTCCTCTCTCCTTCTGTATGCATCCATGTCCCATCAGTGGCGGGTCGTGCGTTTTCGACCTAGACCTTCAGTGCCGTATAGTCCACATCGGGGTGGGTCAGACCGGCCCACTCAATACGGCGCGCTGCCCACTACACGGCGCGTTCATACAGACTGTCATGTGTGGACAGCAGACACTCACTCTGCTATACGGACGATTTTTGTTGGCACTATTACGGGCATGGGGGAGCTCACACAGGGTTCTCACAAGGGTTACCGTATTGTATTTTTTAATACAGCCGGAAGCTGAGGAACAGACGGAGACAGGAGCTGTGCAATGGGAAAATAAGCTAATAGGGAAAAATTATTATAATACATGTAGTGTATTTGTGAAAAACAATTACATTATAAAATAGCTATAACTTTTAATTATTAAACAATATAAAAAAATAAAAAAAATAAAGAATTTCAATTGTAAAATAGCTATAACTTTGATTCTGTTTAGGACAGCAGAGAAGCCTTAGCAGGCCCTGACGGCCCGCCACTGTAGTCCCATTAATGCACACATTAGCAACTCTACTTCTTCCCCGGAGTCTTTGTGCTTTCTCACCTCACAGGTTTACATGGATCGTGGTCATATCTGGACCGTGGTCCTGCCCGACACCTACTGCTACTATCATTACTATTATTAGTTGCTTTGGTTTTACTCTTGCCAATACCATTACTGCCTTTATTATCATTATCATTATACTACATCCACTGCTGTTGTTATTTTTGGTAGTCATAACTTTTTCATTATGCCTACTACGTACTCTCATTATATGAATCCTTTCTGTCATATGCATTGAATGTGTTATGCTCTGTGTTCTGTACGCACTTCTGTCCATTCTAGAGGGATCCTCTGTTGCTCTCCCATGGTTTCCTTTTTTGGGAGGGAGTTTTTCTTGTGCTGATGTGAGGTGGTTGGTTTAGTGGTTTGTATTCATTCAGTCAAACATTACAACAGTGGTTTTTGTAGGCACACCTGTCGGGGATCTGCATTCTAATGAGGTAACTTTTCGAGTTACACACATTTTTACTCTAGCTCAAGTAATGTTGACTTTTACCATTTATTTTCAAACTATTTTTATTATCTTAGACCTGATGAAAATAATTACACAGGGCAGTGTTATAGCATATCAATAAAAGCATAATTAATACAAATCACAAATGCACTATGCATCCCTCCCTTCCCATTAACCCACATTCACCTTTAAGATATTGTTTAGAAGTAACGGCCTATACAAGCCAGTTATATGTAAAAGGTGAAAAGCGAGAGCAGTAATAAACAAAACAAAAACTGAAACATGTAGTACTTTAAGTTACAGCTCGGTAATTACATATATTATAGTATGCAATAAAAGCTGATAATATGTGACTTTATTAAGGTTCAATATGTTCTCATGCTAGAAAGTAACCCTTTAGATTGCCAATATGTGGTCAATTTATCCTAATAGCACGTGCAATTTGCTGCGACCATTTCTGGAGAGAACATAAACATTTGCTCCCTAAACTGCTCATTTAATTAATTCCTCAACATATGTCTTCGTAAAAAATAATTCACATACAGATACAGGTACCCCATCATAGGATGACTTAACATGATACAGCCTAGTAGAGTAGCCCTAGAGTCTCCCAGAGTTTAACCCACAACCCATCATGCAAGACAGGTGCTAAAATGGTATTGGTATTGTTGCCTCATGCAGAGAGATAAAAATGGCTTGAGTTAAATAGCAATACTGTTCTCGATAAGAGGAGGGTCCAGGTAGATGTAGGGTGTTTCAAGCTGCAAGTTTCTTGTTGAAATTGCTTCACTGAGGTCGGACAACTCTGCTTGAAATTCCTTAATCATCTGCTTTAGAGCAGGCTCATGGAATCGTTCATCAGGGTATGTACCCATGGGAACCTGCCAAAAGGACAAAACAAAACAGTAAATCAGATTGACACAGTATTGTGTTTGGTACACGCTTTATTTTAAACACTTTTAGAATTTGGACGTGTTATAATGAGTGTTCGTCATCACCAAACCTACCATGTCAGAGTACGTCTCTGAAAGTAAGCAAACCATTGCTGCAAATTTGACTGTCTCGCCAACATTTGGGAGGGTCTCCAAAATCGTCTCCATGCTTGACTGCCCCTTAGTGGTTGGAGGAGGTTTGCGCATCAGGAGTGAGCCATTTGGCACCCAGGAGAAGTAGTCAAACTAAATTAAGAAAGACATTTCAATTTGTAACAACTTTGATAGAAAACTAATTAAATTGACTTATTTTAATGTTAAACATTGCAGGATGAAGTTATGGAAATCTACACTGGGAATTCAACCTTTTCACCATAGTAATGCTCAGTCAAATGAAAAATGGAATGAATAAAAAAAATATTGTAGACCTGCCAAATGTTCATACATTTGAAGTGTTAAAACAAAATCATACTTGATCAAACATCAATACATATTCCAATGTCCCAACTCATTACCTGCCCATTGTTTACTGCAGCATGTTGACCCGTCACTGTGAAGATCACCATGGTGATGAATTTGATCACCTCCTCGACAGTATGAAAGCTGTCTGGTAAACCTGTTGGTAGCACAATTACTATCAGTACTTATTGGCAATCGCTATCTTCATTGCAATACTATAGGCTTACTGTTAAATACCTGAGGCTTTGTTTCCCAAGAAGCCATGTGTGAATATCTCACTGATCCAGTTCTGCAGCTCAGTGTCTTTACGCACTTCACTGTCTGAGGGATAGTAGTACTCCACCACTGCCTTCACAAAGCTAAACACAAAATAATTAGATTTACTAATCAAAGCAAAGACTAATCTGTTGCTTGTAGAATAAATTGGTGTGGACAGTTGCGATATTTATTGAAAGAAAACCTGTTGATGATCTTCCACAGCTTCAGGCCATCATCTCTGTAGTAGAAGTTGGGGATGGACTCCAGTCCTCGTGCAGTGATGTTTTCTGGCAGACAGAGGGAGCTGTAGGTCGTTTCAGAGAGATCCCTTCTCATGAGCTCCTTCAGTCCGTCATATCCAAGTGAACTCTAATAAATCATTAATGGACACATATTTAAAATCAAACACATTTCTTCAAGTAAAAATAATTATGCATTTTATTCAGAAATATGTATTTTACAGAGCCATACCATACTCAAAGCCCCACCAGGTCCAAAAAGATCTATGCGGCCTCCAGTGTTTATGTACAGAGTGGTACAGAAGTGTGGAATCAGCAGCTGTGCAGAGAAAGGAATAAAAATAATTTTATCAGGCAGCACATCTTGTTTGTGTTGATCACCAAAGGAATTCAGAAGCAAACAAAACTGAAAACAGGCTTTCTTCAAGTCCTTTTTTTGTTTTAGAAGGCCAATACATATTTGGTCTGCGCTATTAAGACTTTTTGCTTACTAGAATAAACAGATACACAATTGGTTTACTATGGAAAGGAGCCTTTCAATGTGTTGTCTTAGACAAATAGTGGAGGGCAAGGTTCATTGTAAAACAATCTGGAGAGTGATATGCAAATGTCTTTTATAGACTGAATGACTATACGTCAGAAGGGCAAAATCTTATGTAGAGATGTGATCAAAGAAAAGTCATCTGAACTGAAGTGGGAAATGTTTTTATGATTCTAAGGGCAGACTTTCTTAGATACATGTAATTTCATATCTCATGACCAACAAAGAACGTTAAAAACTTTAATAGCACACCAACAGGAAACAAGAGATGAGCCAGAGAGCAATTGACAAGACACTTTGAGGACAACGCGAGTTTCCTATTCAATATTTCCTCGCTCCTCGGTTTCCATCTTTATTGAGCCTGAAGCGATTGTTTTAAAGAAATCTTGTAAGCCATTGTTTTACTGCTTAATTTTTCTTTGAACATGAGAAAGAAGAGATGACCCCAATCAATCTGACTCCCCAGTAGAAATAATTTGTGTCCCACTACGTCCATCAGGCTTTGAGGGGGCTAAGCATTAAGTGTACTATAAATAAGTTGTGGAAAACTGATAACATATTTTAATTAGAAAAGTAGGGGAATTAGATGGAACAAATAACATGCACTATAGGCTAAGGCTCAGACGTGAGTCTTATGATGGGCCTCTACACTACCGGTACATGTGCATACAATTCCATCCATCCTTTTTTTCTCTTAATTGCTTTCTGGTAATATTTAGTTATATATTATCTGTGAATCATTCAATAGAAATTGATATTTTTGAAGTTGTAATGTTATGTGACTATTCTGAGATCAACATGAAATATAAGTTAAGATATAAAGTCTTTGCGTTTGACCCGGTAAACTTTTATTGCATGCATTCCTCATCTCTTTTTCTGTAATTTCCTGTCTCGACATACAACACCTAAAAGTGTACCTGAAAAATCCATCAGTTAAAAGTCAAATCATCAGTTCAGATCAAGGGAATAGATTTTAAAAAAAGTGCACCAGCAATCATACCTTATAGAGGGGATGAATCACAGAGAAGCTGCGGAGAGTGGCAACAGCGTAGACCTCTGCCAGAAAGTGAGTTTTCATGAGGTGTTGGACTGATTCATGATCCATAGTATCAGCATTTTTAATAAACATCTTGGCAAGCAGCCAGTCAGTCTCCGAGTCACTGGGCAGAAAGATGGGGTTCTGCTCAGAAGGTTGTTGATGCAACTGGAATTTGATGAAAACATATTTAGTTTTTGAAGGTTAAAATAGTGCAACTGGACTTTTGAAAACATAGTAATGTACTGTGTAATGTAATATGATCATGTGACTAGACCTGTATTGCAATGGGCATCAGTTTGTTTTCTGGGTTCATGTAGAGCAAACAGAGACCAGCAGTCACGTGCAGAGGTTCTCCATTATAGGATCTCGGGGGTATTCCATCCATCCTCTTCTGGTCAGAGAGGAATATATTCCCTTTCTGTATGGGAACGAAAGACAGAGGAAAGAAGTGTTTCAAACATCAATAGGTTTCACAGATAAATCGAGGCAATATGATATCGGGATGATAAACACACAAAATCGTTTCCCAAAGCAGAGATTATCTCCAAACTAAAAGCCCCTCTTCTTCTTTCATACCTTCATTTCCTCCTGCAGAGAGCTTCCCTCTTTCAGGAACGGCTTCACCATCTCCTCTGTGACTGGGAAGTTTGGGGGAAGCTCTGAGCAGCGCTTGATCACCATGGGATTGAGTCCGTTCAGAAACTGGGATCCATAAAAGTCATCTTCCTTCCAGTGCTCTGTAACATACGCTGGAAGAATTGCAAATAGGATATATAATACATTATTTATTTAATATAATGTCTAACCTTTTTCAAGTTGAGGCTTGATCATAGTCATTGCTGTTTCGATCCTGAGAGATTTTTACTTTGTCTAAAAATGTATTGTTTTACCCAACAGGAACAACATCTAATCTAATGAAATTCAACATTGTGAACTCATTTAAATGGTTAGCTAATTATGGGTTGTATTCAGTTGTATAGACACACCTTGTGGATATCTACTCTGTTGAGTGCACATTTTTTGTTAAAAGTGTTCCTTGGGTTTTCATTTTGGGATAATTTTACATTTTGGTAAATCCTAGATAGATTAAAGAGATATTAGTCCCTGGAACACTTAATTAATTCAAGAAGCAGTAAATCAACTTTTCTTAAAGGGCTTTCATACATATTGTATTATTATAATTGCAGAAAGAACTGTTGTTGTGTTGAACTAATGAAGCTATAGCGTAAGTTCAGACAGGAAGACAACCCCCTCACACCAGGCGGGCCCTCACTCATACCGTCCCTCACCAGCAGCACGCACGTCATACCGGATGTCCCTGTCAGGAGCGTCAGAAGTGTCAGACTCTACCAGCTGTTCAGCAGCCGGGTGCGCCCAGCCATTAGCGCAGAGTCACGCCCTCCTCGCTATCCTATCAGCTCGCTGCCATCTCCTTTAAATGTTCTCTTTCTCCGCCTCTAGCGTCCTGCTGCCGTCACATGCGACCCGCCGCCTCCCCAGCACCATCCACCTTCTCAGATTCAGCACCCCATCGGCATCTCCAGCAACTCCAGCAGAACCTCAGCCACCACCACCAGTGTCTGGACTCCCCGGGGGGATCTATAGATTGCTGCCGCTCAGGGCAAACACAGTGCGATCTCAATCTCCTTGCGGAGTTCAAGCGCCAAATAATTCTGTGTAACCCTGGACTCATTATCTGGCATAATAAACATTAACTACTAATCACCCACTGTCTCTCCTGATTGAAATGATATAATCTGCCAAATGCTCATATTCATTCACTTGTTGTTATGAAATTATGTCAATGACATTATTGTTGTGACTTGCGCTGCAGATGTGGATCATGGGAAAAAACAATCTACCTGACATTGTTGTCTTTTTCCACCAGAAGATTTTTTTCATGTCATCAATGCTTTCCCATTTTTCAGCAGATCCAAGCAGCCCCTTGATCTTGAGTTCAATACCACTGAAGTAAGACAGGGTAAAACAAGGTATACATAATACATCATTAAACAGCATACTGATATACATTTTTCAATTTTTCTTTGTGCCTCAAAACATAGAAAATATAACCGGTTGTGGAAACATTATCTATGTAGACATACGTTTTCATTTTCACATAATCTATTTCAGCTGATTTGGACTGAGAGAAGCGGATTTCAGCTGGGAGCTCCAACACATTATTGAAATTGTTGATGTGGGGTAGTCCTTCAGCCAAAATCTTCCATCTGAAAAACAACCCCACAAAATAAAATAAGTTACCAAAAGGCACGTATGAACTTCTGAGATCATAACAGCAGCTCCTAGTACAAACTGTACTGCAGATATACAAACTTACTGGTAAAAGCTCTTTTTAAGGATCAGCTCTTTTTCGCGGCGGTCAATCAACAGGGGATGGTCCTCCTCAAAACCCTTCAAGGCTGAGGCATGAAGGGAACATAACATCAATACAACTTTAAAAGACAAAATTAACAAACTGTCAACAAAACAAACGTGTGAAAAATAAGTTATCTCAATATTTATGATCTTGCATCAACTATTTGGGGAACTTGAAACAGACCTCTCCCTCCTCTGAGCTCCACCAGTTCTCCTCTAGAGATCCATCTGTAACAGGGGAAAAGAATGGCTTCTCCTTCAGGAGTCGTCACCACTATTTTGGAGAGGTACCACTCATCTTCTGGGATATAGGAAAAAGGATCTTTCTCCACCTTGACCAGCAGAAGTTTCCCCAGAGACAGCTTGGTGCTCAGGGTGTAAGTTCCTGTCTTGAAATAAAGATTAATGTCAATTTAAACAAACAATTGCCCTATAATACAGTTCAACATGAATGTAAAAGTGTTGTAAATACACATTTACCCTTAACACTTAATATAACATATCATACGTAAGTATCTAATGCCGCGTTCACACCGAAAGAGTTGCAAATTTTCGCGACGCTTTTTCGCCTGACTTTAGTCGCTTGACTTTGTGGTTAATTTCCTTTTTTGCTTTTTCGCAACCATTCGCGGCAGAAAGGGGCTGCGGCTTTCTCCGTAAAACAGTTTTCATTTCCGCTATCCACCATGGAAGGAATAACAACCATTTCTAATGGTATCTCCGTGGCTTTACTCCGTGAAAACAGTTACTATTTCCGCCATTCACCATTGAAATAACCACTAGTTCTGCTTTATACTTGTTGTGGAAGTCCAACGAACGTCGGAACATCAAACGCCCCCGTGTCTGGGTTCATAATATTATCCGTAGTCGCACACAGCTCCGACTCCTCCAGGACGAGTGTCTGAATGAAGCCGCTTCCAGCGCTCCTTCAGCGGACCAGCAGCAGTTTGATTCAGTAATGGCAGGCCGGCGGTGACGACGGGCGGAGCTTCTCAACGCTAATTGGCTTTCGCAACTCAGCGTCGGGCGCATTTTTCAACTCTGGCGAAAAAGCGAAAAAGCTGAAAAGCCCGGCGAAACATTTGCTTTTTCGTAATCATTAGCGTCTGTGCATTGACTTAACATGTAATCTACTCGCGCGAATATTTCACAACTCTTTTGGTGTGAACGCACCATAAGGAGTACAAATATCCGCAACGTCTTTTTCAGTGTTTTCAGTGTATGATATTAAACATAAGATCAACCAAAAATGTATTGTGTGTGAATGTGCAGTAGTCTTAACATCACAGAATGTTAAAGTCAATGTAGTTCTCCTTAGGAATGGTAAATGGTAAAATGGTAAAATGGTAAATGGACCTGTACTTCATCATCATTCACCCATTCATACACTGAGGGGAGGAGCTACCATCCAAGGTGTCATCTGCCCATCAGGACTAACTAACATTCATACACCGAATTCACAGCTACGGGAGCAATTTGGGGTGAAGTGTCTTTCCCAAGGAAACAAAAACATTGGCTAGCGGAGCCGGGGATCGGACCGCCGATCCTCTGATTGAGGGTTAAGCTTACAGCGGGCGGTCACTTTAAACTAACCAACCAGAAGCTGCAGTTTCCTTCAGCCAATCATATCATTGGTGTCAAACTTTCAAATAGTTTCTCCTCTCGGCTGCTGTCAGTTGTCATTTCAGCTCGAAACCAGTTACAACGCTCCTCCACCCCAGTCACTTCCAATCAGCATCAGTCATGCTCCACATTCTTCATCGGATTGCAGCAACTCCCTTCTTCACCACCAACAGTGTCTAAAGTTAAACTCTGGAATTCTTCCTTAGCAGACCTAGCATCAATAACCCTTGATTATCACCAAAGACTTTTCACTATACAAATGTTATGCATATGTTATAACATATTGTTAAATTCTAAACAAGTCTCCTGATTGAAATACCTTGAGCTATCTTGATATGTATGCAAACAAAAAGAGTTGAATTATAATGATCATTAATTTATGATATCCAATGTAAGTATATCCACACGATATGTGAGCAATTTTTTCTCTCTCGCTGATTTACTTAAGTTAGGTTATATTGAGATATTAATATTACATTGAGACTGTTTCATAACCAGTACAAAATTCCTTCACAGTAACTTAGTGTATAATTACATAAAAGGTAAATGTTTCTTTAGTTAGTCAGTAGTCAAATACTACCCCAGCATATATGTATACACAAACAAAAGCCATTACATTGTCCCAGACCTAATTTAAGGATGTTCAACAGGATTCAACTTACTGTCCCAGTTGAAAAGTCAGTGCCAAAGTTGTCCAACTCTGTTCTCTCACTCTGCCCTCCAGTTCCAAATAAGGTGATGTATATGTGGTCCCATGTTCCTGCATATTGCACGTCACCTGTTGTGACCTCTAGCTTGTACTCAGCCATGGTCAGTCTGTGGAAACTGTCGAGAAAAAGAAACACATTTAAATCTGTGAATTTAAATAGTGAATGCTCCAAAACTCTGCTAAACAAAATTATTGACACTGTATATGTATATATTGCTACTGTTTATTACTGCAAATTATTTATTATTTAGCATTTGATAGTTTTTTTTAAACTACTTTTTTTTGTCAAATGACATCAAACGACCTTGTTAACACTTAAATTTGTCTAGGATTATCCTGTTTACATTACTACAAGTGTAGTATTTGAATCATCAACTCTTACACCACGAGGAAAGAAAAAGAAACTTCCTACCTACGCCTTCAGATTGAAGCTGCTATGTGTTCCTTTTTTTGGGCTCCTTTAAGCCCCTCCACACTGTTGTCACTTCTTGAGTGGCCAATTGCAGCTGGTGATGTCCTGCAGCCTGCAGGCGTCTCCACCCCCACGCTGGATCATTGGATGATGACTTGTTTTTCAACCTTTCAGAGAACCTTTGCTACTCTGATCTTCTTTGTCAAAGTTCCTAACTGCACCTTCAGGTTGAAGCTGTTCTGTACTCTGTGTTCCTTCTTGTTGGCTCTTGTAAGACCCTCCTACCTGTTTGTTACTACCTCCCTCAAATAAGAAGTGATGTAACTCTAAACTAAACATTTTGTGTTTCTTGTGTTTTTCAACCTTTCAGAGTATCTGCTTGTTTTATGAAAAAAAAGCCCCAAACTGCTGTATTGAATACCATAAGTAATATACAAGTGAAATATATGGTTTGGTACATGAAAAGATTCAAATGTCACAGATGTGCGCAAATGTGCCCCAATGCAAACTTTGGAGCCCTCGCCTGAATTTTCTCTGTACTAAACCCTCTCTAACTTTGTTCTGCTTCACTTTATCAAAGTAAACCTTTGCTGAGAGAATATTCACATATTGTGCTATGATTTGGGTTAGAGTTAGACCTTACAGCTGCCTCATTTCAAAGAAATAATCATCCTGAAAGTGCTTTTTTTCTAGGCGGACCTGAAACCTTTTCATTTTTTCCCTGTGTGTCATCTTCATTTACTCTTAACCAGTAACATATAGACTGATTTTTACACGTGTAGCCTTTTATTATAACCAAAATTATTCAAATAGCCCGAGTGGTTGCAGAGATACACTCTTTTTAGTTTGGGTATGCAATTTTTGAGGAAAGGGCCTAAAAATAGGTTGGTGTTCTATTTTAAGTTGAATTAACGAATATTGAAAAAACAGAACGTCTATGAAATAATGTATTCTTGCAAGAAGAGGCACCGTTACACAGTCGCCATAAGTCTGCATAAGGACACACTGAAGAGTGACATTCACAAATTGTGCAAATAAATACATCCCAAATAGATATACATGGACTGAATGATTATGCACAGTATGCATATTCAAAGATGACTATATACTGTATAAACAGTGTGTAGGATTTATATTGACACTTACAGATGATATGAAAAATGATAATGTAATACGGCAGCAGCAGATATTTTGGTGTTCCAGGGTTAATGACAGTGTATGGCTGATGTTAACTGTTCAGAGTGAAAGCAGTGCTTGGTGGCTCATCCAAACCAGAACATGGATTATTGCGTTGTAGAAATGGATCAGCAGCTCCAGAGGCAGGTTGAACTTCCTGAGCAGTCAGTTGTAGCTGTCAGTTGTAGCTGCAGGCGTCTTTGTATTTATGTTTACTTTGTTGGAGTGCAAGGCTCCTAGAGGTCTGTGATTCCTGTGCGAACACTGCAATTATCATAAAAACAAGATAACTGGGTACAGTTTATCTCAGACAGTTCTTTGAGCAGAATGTACAGCAGCCTGAGGGCTCTGGTTTCTAGCTATATAAATTAGTGCTCTTAGATTGTTCGGAGAGCATAATTAGATGTGTCCTCCTCCTTGGCCTTTTGGTAATTTTTCTAAACAGGTATCAAAAAACTTTGTTAATGCTTCAAAAAATGATAATGTACAGTATGCAAATGTAAAGATGACTATATACTGTATTAACAGTATGTATGATTTATATTGACACTTACAGAGGATATGTACATATTAAAAATGCAAATTGTGCCTAAAGAACTGTAAAATTATAATGGATATTTGTGTTATAGGGTTAATGCCAGTGTATGGCTGATGTCTGACACGAGTCACTGCCATCCTGGTGGGGCCTGGCACTGTCTTTATAATATTTTCAGCAGACAGTCTTGACTGATGTGTATTCGGTGAGGAGAACCACTGTATTACACACTTTTTAGACAAGAATGTCCCGCTTGGAGAAACAGGTATATCACTTTCCTCATCTGATGGTTCAATCTTAGCTACTATTTCTGGTGTTCTGAAGAATCTTGTGATTATTTTCCATTTAAATTCCCTCCAGGTGTTTGGGTAAATAGGTGTGTCACGGGTTGCTCGGAGAGAGGACCCAAATGCAGATGTGTGGTGAAAGAAAAGTAACTTTATTCTTTCCAAAAACAGGCAGGATTCTCAAAAACAGGATTCTCAAAAACACAAACGGGATTCCGGCAGAACGGAACAAAAGCAGCGACAGGAACAGGACCACACAGTTTCACACAGTTCAATCAGACAAGGGAACAGAAGACACACAGGGGTTAAGTACAAGGGGAAGGTGTGGGTGATTAGACACAGGAGGGAATAATCAATAATACTGGCGAATGGCGCGAATTAACCACATAAACTTGAGCAAGTAAACTGAGGCGAAAAAGCGTTGGGAAAAAGCGTTGCGAAAAAGCTTTTGGTGTTAGCGCAGCATTACTGGACTCGAACTGGACTTTCTGTAACTTCAGACACCTCTTGAGCAAATATTATAATCACTTTAATGTTGCTCACTTCAAATGGCTTACTTTTACTTCTTACTTAAGGTTTAAATGTACATAGTGTTTAAGAAAAGGCAGGACTTTCTTTCTACTCTGCAGTATTACAACTTTTACTTCTGTAAACGATCTCAGTACTTCCTCCACCTGTTGGATTCTCGGTCCGCTCTTCATGTGTGCTCCCCGGTTTTCCCCCTTCCTGTCAGTTTTGTGGGCCATGTGCTAATGTTTTTCTTTATGCCTGTCTGACCATTTGCTCCTCCCGGTTTCCGCCCACTGCCACGCCCCCCTCCTTCATCCCAGCTGTTGGCCGTTGCCTTGATCACCGGCAGGTGATGAAAGGTCCACAGCATGACCCGGCTCATTGTCGGGTTGTTACTTTGTAAGAGTTGGTCACACGAGCGGTTGAGTTGCCCTCCCGACTCTGGAGCAGGTGAGGTGGATCTCCTGTGTTCGCTGGACCTGACCGGTAGCATTCGTTTGTATCTGTTTGTGGTGTCTTGTTTACTTTAAATGAAGTCCGCCCGTGGAACTGTACTGCTGCGTGTGTTGCGTTTGGGTCCGCTACACCACACACCACCGGACCCAACGTAAACACTCACCCGCTGCCCTCAGATCTGTTATGTACCGGACCACGGTGGCTGAACCCACAAGCAGAACACAAGGCAGTTCGATTAAAAAAAGCAAGTTTTACTGGATTTCACATGCAGAATGTCAAAAGACAAACTGGCACAGGACAGGGAGTTGACACAGACTAAATACACAGGGGAATGAGACACAGGTGGAAACAATGAGGGCGGGGCTTGCAATCACACAGGAGGGCGGCACACGAGGAGGGAGTAGTCTGGAACGAGAGACAAGGTGAGTGACAGACAACACAACAGACACAGAACTAAGATCTAAATGTCAAACCTTTCCCGAGCCGGGTATGAATGTGTGTTGAAGGCGTCTCAATCTCCTGTTTGTAGACTTCAGCTCTGCCTTTAGTACCATCAACCTTTCCTGCTTTTTGGCCCCTTTAAGCGCCTCCGCCCTGACTTAAACCTTTATGTTACTACTATAAATGTTGTGTTTCTTGATTTCAGCAGATATACATGTAGCTTTAGAGGATAAGCATGCATTATGGTCCTACTCTGACATTTCTTACCAAATGAAATAATGTCTGCCACAACAGACTTACTACTACTACTACTACTACTATGTAACAAGATCCTGTTACACCCGTGGGTCTCGGCCAGGTATAAAAGAGGGCAACGCGCTTGGATTGATTATTAATGTCCTTTATTTATATGTGCACTCTCGCTGAGGGCACCCGCCTTCTCGTCCCGGCTGCTTCGGCTGTCTCGGCCGTGTCCGCTCGGCTTCCAGCTCTCCCATTCCACAGCCGCTACTACTGTTTATATTGGGGAGAGACACAAACACAGATTTCCCCCAGCTGAGGCCAATTACACCTCATGCTCACACCTGTTCCCTGAACCACCCCCTCGTTCCCTTTCCTCTGCAGCTGAGCGCAAACCCCGCCCCACTGCCACATACTACTACTACTACTACTACTAATGCTGCTGCTACTGCTACCAGTGGCGGTGCGTCAATAGAGGGCGCTAGGGCGCCGCCCCTCTTAAAATCTTGAAGAAAAAGAAGAAGAAAAAAAAATATATATATATATATATACTATATAAAAACATTATATACCAAATCATTTAAATAAGAAATATACCGTGTTGACACGCTAAATGGTTGTGGGAGACCGTAAGCCCCTGTCAACAACCACTTAAGATATACCAAATATAATATATCGCCATTCATCATCACTGAGAAAAGCCCCTCCCCCCTGTCGGGGCGCCGGCCAAATGTGAGTCTATAGGCTCGTTCGTTAGAGCTGCGCCTCGCCTGGAATCCAGACGAGAGCAGGCGGCCGCAGCAAGAGGCGTTGACAAGAAACTGCGATCAAGTCGGACAGTTTTAGGCCTGTTAGTTCCGAACTTTTGTCTACTTGTAGTTTACAGATCACGTTTGGATTTATTCAAATATATATTTGTATGTAGCTGCATCCTTTGGTCTTTTTATGTCTGCCTGTGAAATGCATTACTACTGGTTTAGATATGTGTTGTATAAATACGGATTTTCTATTAACAACCACACAAAATGTTTTAAGATTAAACATGAGATGAATAGTCAACAATCAAGTGTTAAGTATTACAACTACACATAAAATAAGGATTTTCTAGAACACGTGGTGTTTGCTGTCAGATCTAAGAGACAATCAGCTCTCTGATGTGGCGACAGCCAGGCGTTTCCCATCATGCACTGGGCCACGCAGTCCGTGGAGAGCTCCTGCGGCGCCTGACTGTAGAATCGACGGCTATGAAGGAAGATGAGCTTGGAAGGATTGCTGCAGAGGTGAGTGTCAAAATCAGCAGATGCCTGTGTTAGAGTTTAATGTTTTATCTTTCCCACAGCAGAAAACATGTTGGACATTGTTAGATTTGGGTGGATATCATATCAGACTATAACTTTATCTAAAATACCAATTCAACCCCCAACAAGTGTGAGTGTGTCAGTGTGTGTCAGTGTGTGTCAGTGTGTGTGTGTCAGTGTGTGTGTCATAGCTCCAGGCTAGAGCATCAAGGTGGCTCCTGGCCTTTTGTCTATGTTGATGAGCCATCAAGACGCACAAAACATAGTATTTTGTCAACTCTGATTGTTGGCTTTTGTCTGTAGTATGAAGCCTGTTTGTAGTAGATATTTCCCCACAACTTATCTGTCTGTCTCTCTCTCTATATTTATCTGTAGGTTTGTGACACCATACTTGGACACACCAGGGAACGCTTTGCCTTCAAAGATCACCTCACCAGTGCCACCTTACTGCAGGGCCCCCAGTTTAAATTTCTTTACAAGTAGTGGGGCCTACTGTCAAACACCCAATGTAAAATGTGATTTCTCTCTTTCTGAATCTATTCTGCTCTAAACCTCTTTCATGTGAGGGTGTGGGCACCTCTTTTATTCTGTAAACCTCTGAAACCCAACCCAATGTTTCTTAAACCATTTTCTAAACCTCTCATGCCCAAAGTTAGTTTGTTGATAGTTGTTATTGGACAGTGTTGAGCACTGTGTTTTCTTGAAATAAAGCTTTGTTTTTTACAATATTCTACTCAAAACCTCTTTTCTTCTCATTGTGGAGTGCTATTTAAACCGCGCCGCCCAACTGCGCCCCCCCCAAATAAAGAAATCACCAGCCGCCACTGACTGCTGCTACTACTACTACTACTACTACTTGCATAGAAATAGAAATAAGGGACAATGGACAACAAAGCTGGACAGATAAGAAATATTTAAGCAATAAGGTACGAGAGGCAGTACTGTGTCGTGCAATAATTTACTGTTCAAGGGAGTTGTTAGGCCCGACGCGGAGGGCCGGCAAACCCTTGAACAGTACATTATTGTAGACACAGTACTGCCTCGAGTACCTTATTGCTTTTATAATACGGGTACCTGCGACTTTACAAATAGTAAGCTGCCTTTCAGCACAAAATAGTTGTAGCTGGCAAAACGTTGTGTATCGCATTTCAGCGACAGAGAAAATAGTCCCGGGACGCACATACGGGACTATAAAACGGACGGCCTGGTCAGTAAATCTGCGATTTACTGACCAGGCCGGTTGAAAGCAGGGTGGAGGATGACGCTCAGCCACCGATGTAAAGAAGTGCTCTCGCTGCTTCTGTCGGTCTTTTCTCCGTCATTTTTCTCCTCCATGATGTTTAGAGAACTTGCCTCGCGTCGGGAAATTACCGACGTAATTATCTCTCACTGGAAATTATCACGATTTTGTGATCAAACCCTTTTCATTCCTCATCTTTAGGTTAGGTAGGGTGACCAGACGTCCTCTTTTTCCCGGACATGTCCTCTTTTCGAGACCTAAAAAAAGCGTCCGGCAGGGATTCCAAAAACGTCTGGGATTTTGCTACGTCGGGGAAAATAGTTATTACCCCCTTACACGTTTTGGAAATGGTATCTCCCTCACGTTCCACCTTCTTGCGCAAGCTCTGACTGTAGAGAGAACTGTCATTGGTCGACCGATCTCAACGTAAATGTAAGTTCACAGCATCCTACACACTACTGCTACCTCCCCCCCCACGACGAAGTGTCCTCCTCCTCCTCTCTCTCTCTCTCTCTCTCTCTCTCTCTCTCTCTCCTCCACCCCCCCCCCCCCCCGGAACGAAGCGTCCTCTTTTTCACAAACTCAAATCTGGTCACCCTAGCTAAGGCTAGCTCCGTTTGGAGAAGTGTTGACTCTTTTCTCTCTTGCTAGCTACCGTGCGGCACAACGTGGCACCAGTAACGTTACCAAGCACCACTGAAGGTGAACCAGAACGTTGTGAACCACAACGCCACAACAGGTAAGACTTTTACACAGCACAACATGCGTGTGTTTTCTGAGCTAACGCTACATGGTAGGGCAGACTGCAACAGCTGGTATAACGTTGATACATTGCTGCTAGCTTAACCTCCTGTCGTGTCCGGGTCTAATCTGACCGATTTACAACTTTAATCAATCATAAATATTGTGTTTTACATTGGATTGCCTCAAGACATTATGATATCCTCCACACTAGGCATTTTAACATATACAATTGCTGATCATATTCTCTCTCGCGCGCGCGCGCGCGCACGCGCACGCGCACACACACACACACACACACACACACACACACACACACACACACACACACACACACACACACACTTGTGTGAACACCTGTTTGCAGAGACATATATAAAGTTGTACACATTTCAAACTTCAAACCAAAAAAGCAGGTGTTTGTTATGGGAACCATCTCTATCCTGCTTCATCCTGCTGATGTTGAGGCCCAGGTGTCCCTGCTGAGCACTCCAAGGCTCATCATGTTGGTAAGATCCCAGTACCAGACAAAACACAACATAGGCTGACATCGTCAGTAGTAGAAACATATTGTGGTATTTCTAATGGGAATCGGTAACCAATGTCTCTGTCCTTCCACTGCAGGGAAGAGGAAATATTAAGAGGAAGAGGAAGAGGAAATATTAAAATAAATTACCTTTGTTGTAAAAAAACTGTCATTATTTTACTGTTATTCATTTACAGTATTAAAATGAATACAGTGAGGCATGTTACAGTAATCTAGGATTTGCTGTAAACTGTACATGGTTACTGTGATGACAAGTACAGTATTTTCATAACTACTGTAATAACAATGACGGTACTGGGATTATTATTGTAAAAATGACTACAGTATTCCATAGGTACTGTGGTTCATTTTACAGTAAGCATACTGTAAAATATACTACAGCTACTTACTTGCTAATTGCTGCCAGCTACTTACTGTACATTCTACAGTAATCTTGTTACAGATTATTGTAATTCCTTATTATCAGAATGCTCTAATAAGTCTACATTTCTCCAGTTGATCCAGAATGCTGCAGCACAACAACATTGATGAAAAGAGATCATATTACTCATGTATTAGCTGCTCTGCACTGGCTCCCTGTAAAATAACATTTTAAATCCTTCTCCTCACCTACAAAGCCTTAATTGACGAGGCACCATCATACTTTAAGGCAGCGGTACCCAACCCCCGGGGGAAAAAAGAATTTATGAAGAAAAAAATTAAAAATAGTCAGAAAAAATGTCTTATTTTGAAAAATGACCGGATACATCCGTCTGTGCGTAGCCTCAAACATAACATCTTGACACATGTCAAGAGGTTCCGTGATACTTACCCCAAAAATGAAACTTAAAAGTCAGTTTCAACTCGGTGTTCTGAATTAAAATCAAGGCAGAGTTACTGAGATCGCCAAAAAAGCTCTGAAACCCTGCCTCCATTTCAACATCCTGTCTTTGTGAAGCGGGTTTTAATTAAGTTACAGAGTGCACATAAAGGTTTAAGTTACGGAGTAGAGTCAGTAGACTGGACATAAACACACGTCGGGGGTCGGTCTTTTTCTCCCGTCACCCGGAGACGGGACCGGCTCGTAGCAGAGAAACAAGCTCAGGGCTCCCACTAATTCGGCGTAATGGTGAGTTGTATCTTTATGCACTTTATAATTGTCTTTATGCCGGTCGTATCATTTACGTCATATTTATTACGTCATATTTTTCGCCCACACCGTGAAGGCCGGTCCGTGAAAATATTGTCTGACACAAAACCGGTCCGTGGCTCAAAAAAGGTTGAGGACCGCTGCCTTAAGGAGCTCATAGTACCATATTACCCCCACTAGAGAGCTCATAGTACCACATTACCCCCACCAGAGAGCTCATAGTACCATATTACCCCACTAGAGAGTTGCGCTCACTGAATGCTGGGCTACTCGTGGTTCCTAGAGTCTTAAAAATTAGGATGGGAGACAGGGCCTTCTGTTATCAAGCTCCTCCTCTGTGGAACCAGCCTCCACCTTCAGTCTGAAGGGCAGACACAGTCACCTCATTTAAGAGTAGACTTAATACTTTCCTCTAAGATAGTGCTTATAGTTGGGGCTGGCTCAGGTTTGCCCTGGTCCAGCCCCTAGACATGCTGCTATAGGCCTAGACTGCTGGGGGACATCTTAGGACACACTGAGCTCCTCTCTCCTCTTCTCTCTCTCCTTCTGTATGCATTCATGTCCCATTAATGCACATTACTAACTATTATTAGTTGCATTGCTTTTACTCTTGCCAATATCATTACTGCCTGTATTATCAATATAATTATACTACATCCACTGCTGCTGTTATTTTAGTCATAACCTGTGCTGTTCATTCTGTACGCACTTCTGTCCATCCTGGGAGAGGGATCCTCTGTTGCTCTCCCCATGATTTACTTTATGGGGGGGGGGAGGATGTTGTATGTGTACAGATTATAAAGCCCTCTGAGGCAAATTTTTCATTCTGGGCTATACAAAATAAACTGAATCGACACGGTTTTAGTGGTTTGTATTTATTCAGTCAAACATTACAACAGTGGTTTTTGTAGAGACACCTGGCGGAGATCTGCATTCTAATGAGTTCACTTTTCGAGTTACATAAATTTTTACTCCAGCTCAAACTATTTTTATTAGCTAAGACTTGATGACAATAATTACACAGGGCAGTGTTATAGCTTATCAAAATAATTATAATGAATACAAATGTCAAATGCACTATGCATCCCTCCCTTCCCATTAACCCTCATTTACCTGTAATATATTGTTTAGAAGTAATTGCCATACAAGCCAGTTATACGTAAAAGGTGAAAAGCAAGAGCAGTAATAAACCAAACAAAAACTGAAACATGTAGTACTTTATGTTACAGGTCGGTAATAACATATTATGGTATGCAATGAAAGCTGAAAATATTTGACTTTATTAAGGTTCAATATGTTCTCATGCTAGAAAGTAACCCTTTAGATTGCCAATATGTGGTCAATTTATCCGAATAGCACTTGCAATTTGCTGCAACCATTTTTGGAGAGAACATAAACATTTGCTCCCTAAACTGCTCATTTAATTAATTCCTCAACATATGTCGTTGTAAAACATAATTCACATAAAGATAAGCTGACTTCACATGATACAGCCTACTGAGCCTAGAGTCTTCCAGAGTTTAACCCACAACCCAGCATGCAAGACAGGTATTAAAAGGGTATTGGTATTGTTGCCTCATGCAGAGAGCTACAAATGGCTTGAGTTAAATAGCAATACTGTTCTCGATAAGAGGAGGGTCCAGGTAGGTGTAGGGTATTTCAAGCTGCAAGTTTCTTGTTGAAATTGCTTCACTGAGGTCGGACAACTCTGCTTGAAATTCCTTAATCATCTGCTTTGGAGCAGGCTCGTGGAATCGTTCTTCGGGGTATGTACCCATGGGAACCTGCCAAAAGGACAAAACGAAACAGTAAATCAGATTGACACAGTATTGTGTTTGGTACGCGCTTTATTTTAAAGCACTTTTAAACTGTAGACATGTTATAATGAGTGTTCGTCATCTCCAAACCTACCATGTCAGAGTACGTCTCTGAAAGTAAGCAAGCCATTGCTGCAAATTTGACTGTCTCGCCAACATTTGGGAGGGTCTCCAAAATCGTCTCCATGCTTGACTGCCCCTTAGTGGTTGGAGGAGGTTTGCGCATCAGGAGTGAGCCATTTGGCACCCAGGAGAAGTAGTCAAACTAAATTAAGAAAGACATTTCAATTTGTAACAACTTTGATAGAAAACTAATTAAATTGACTTATTTTAATGTTAAACATTGCAGGATGAAGTTATGGAAATCTACACTGGGAATTCAACCTTTTCACCATAGTAATGCTCAGTCAAATGAAAAATGGAATGAATAAAAAAAATATTGTAGACCTGCCAAATGTTCATACATTTGAAGTGTTAAAACAAAATCATACTTGATCAAACATCAATACATATTCCAATGTCCCAACTCATTACCTGCCCACTGTTTACTGCAGCATGTTGACCCGTCACTGTGAAGATCACCATGGTGATGAATTTGATCACCTCCTCGACAGTATGAAAGCTGTCTGGTAAACCTGTTGGTAGCACAATTACTATCAGTACTTATTGGCAATCGCTATCTTCATTGCAATACTATAGGCTTACTGTTAAATACCTGAGGCTTTGTTTCCCAAGAAGCCATGTGTGAATATCTCACTGATCCAGTTCTGCAGCTCAGTGTCTTTACGCACTTCACTGTCTGAGGGATAGTAGTACTCCACGACTGCCTTCACAAAGCTAGTGAACACAAAATAATTATATTTACATTTTGTACATGTGAATAAGACAGAAAGACTAATCTGTTGCTTGTAGAATAAATTGGTGTGGACAGTTGCAATTTTTATTGAAAGAAAACCTGTTGATGATCTTCCACAGCTTCAGGCCATCATCTCTGTAGTAGAAGTTGGGGATGGACTCAAGTCCTCGTGCAGTGATGTTTTCTGGCAGACAGAGGGAGCTGTAGGTCGTTTCAGAGAGATCCCTTCTCATGAGCTCCTTCAGTCCGTCATATCCAAGTGAACTCTAATAAATCATTAATGGACACATATTTAAAATCAAACACATTTCTTCAAGTAAAAATAATTATGCATTTTATTCAGAAATATGTATTTTACAGAGCCATACCTTACTCAAAGCCCCACCAGGTCCAAAAAGTTCTATGCGGCCTCCAGTGTTTATGTACAGAGTGGTACGGAAGTGTGGAATCAGCAGCTGTGCAGAGAAAGGAATAAAAATAATTTTATCAGGCAGCACATCTTGTTTGTGTTGATCACCAAAGGAATTCAGAAGCCAACAAAACTGAAAACAGGCTTTCTTCAAGTCCTTTTTTTGTTTTAGAAGGCCAATACATATTTGGTCTGCGCTATTAAGACTTTTTGCTTACTAGAATAAACAGATACACAATTGGTTTACTATGGAAAGGAGCCTTTCAATGTGTTGTCTTAGACAAATAGTGGAGGGCAAGGTTCATTGTAAAACAATCTGGAGAGTGATATGCAAATGTCTTTTATAGACTGAATGACTATACGTCAGAAGGGCAAAATCTTATGTAGAGATGTGATCAAAGAAAAGTCATCTGAACTGAAGTGGGAAATGTTTTTATGATTCTAAGGGCAGACTTTCTTAGATACATGTAATTTCATATCTCATGACCAACAAAGAACGTTAAAAACTTTAACAGCACACCAACAGGAAACAAGAGATGAGCCAGAGAGCAATTGACAAGACACTTTGAGGACAACGCGAGTTTCCTATTCAATATTTCCTCGCTCCTCGGTTTCCCTCTTTATTGAGCCTGAAGCGATTGTTTTAAAGAAATCTTGTAAGCCATTGTTTTACTGCTTAATTTTTCTTTGAACATGAGAAAGAAGAGATGACCCCAATCAATCTGACTCCCCAGTAGGAAGAATTTGTGTCCCACTACGTCCATCAGGCTTTGAGGGGGCTAAGCATTAAGTGTACTATAAATAAGTTGTGGAAAACTGATAACATATTTTAATTAGAAAAGTAGGGCAATTAGATGGAACAAATAACATGCACTATAGGCTAAGGCTCAGACGTGAGTCTTATGATGGGCCTCTACACTACCGGTACATGTGCATACAATTCCATCCATCCTTTTTTTCTCTTAATTGCTTTCTGGTAATATTTAGTTATATATTATCTGTGAATCATTCAATAGAAATTTATATTTTTGAAATTGTAATGTTATGTGACTATTCTGAGATCAACATGAAATATAAATTAAGATATAAAGTCTTTGCGTTTGACCCGGTAAACTTTTATTGCATGCATTCCTCATCTCTTTTTCTGTAATTTCCTGTCTCGACATACAACACCTAAAAGTGTACCTGAAAAATCCATCAGTTAAAAGTCAAATCATCAGTTCAGATCAAGGGAATAGATTTAAAAAAAAGTGCACCAGCAATCATACCTTATAGAGGGGATGAATCACAGAGAAGCTGCGGAGAGTGGCAACAGCGTAGACCTCTGCCAGAAAGTGAGTTTTCATGAGGTGTTGGACTGATTCATGATCCATAGTATCAGCATTTTTAATAAACATCTTGGCAAGCAGCCAGTCAGTCTCCGAGTCACTGGGCAGAAAGATGGGGTTCTGCTCAGAAGGTTGTTGATGCAACTGGAATTTGATGAAAACATATTTAGTTTTTGAAGGTTAAAATAGTGCAACTGGACTTTTGAAAACATAGTAATGTACTGTGTAATGTAATATGATCATGTGACTAGACCTGTATTGCAATGGGCATCAGTTTGTTTTCTGGGTTCATGTAGAGCAAACACAGACCAGCAGTCACGTGCAGAGGTTCTCCATTATAGGCTTTTGGGGGTATTCCATCCATCCTCTTCTGGTCATAGAGGAATATATTCCCTTTCTGTATGGGAATGAAAGACAGAGGAAAGAAGTGTTTCAAACATCAATAGGTTTCACAGATAAATCGAGGCAATATGATATCGGGATGATAAACACACAAAATCGTCTCCCAAAACAGAGATTATCTCCAAACTAAAAGCCCCTCTTCTTCTTTCATACCTTCATTTCCTCCTGCAGAGAGCTTCCCTCTTTCAGGAACGGCTTCACCATCTCCTCTGTGACTGGGAAGTTTGGGGGAAGCTCTGAGCAGCGCTTGATCACCATGGGATTGAGTCCGTTCAGAAACTGGTATCCATAAAAGTCATCTTCCTTCCAGTGCTCTGTAACATACTCTGGAAAAAATGCAAATATGATATATAATACAATATCTATATATCTATCTAATATCTAATGTCTAACTTTGTTTAAGTACAACATGTTGATCATAGCCATTGCTGGTTTGTTGCTGACATATTTTTACTTTGTCTAAAAAATTATTGTTTTACCCAACAGGAACAACATCTAATGTAATGAAATTCGACATTGTGAACTCATTTAAATGGTTAGCTAATTATGGGTTGTATTCAGTTGTATAGACACACCTTGCAGATATCTACTCTGTTGATAATTTTACATTTTGGTAAATCCTAGATAGATTAAAGAGATATTAGTCCCTGGAACACTTAATTAATTTAAGAAGCAGTAAATCAACTTTTCTTAAAGGGCTTTCATACATATTGTATTATTATAATTGCAGAAAGAACTGTTGTTGTGTTGAACTAAGCTATAGCGTAAGTTCAGACAGGAAGACAACCCCCTCACACCAGGCGGGCCCTCACTCATACCGTCCCTCACCAGCAGCACGCACGTCATACCGGATGTCCCTGTCAGGAGCGTCAGAAGTGTCAGACTCTACCAGCTGTTCAGCAGCCGGGTGCGCCCAGCCATTAGCGCAGAGTCACGCCCTCCTCGCTATCCTATCAGCTCGCTGCTATCTCCTTTAAATGTTCTCTTTCTCCGCCTCTAGCGTCCTGCTGCCGTCACATGCGACCCGCCGCCTCCCCAGCACCATCCACCTTCTCAGATTCAGCACCCCATCGGCATCTCCAGCAACTCCAGCAGAACCTCAGCCACCACCACCAGTGTCTGGACTCCCCGGGGGGATCTACAGATTGCTGCCGCTCAGAGCAAACACAGTGCGATCTCAATCTCCTTGCGGAGTTCAAGCGCCAAATAAATTCTGTGTAACCCTGGACTCATTATCTGGCATAATAAACATTAACTACTAATCACCCACCGTCTCTCCTGATTGAAATGATATAATCTGCCAAATGCTCATATTCATTCACTTGTTGTTATGAAATTATGTCAATGACATTATTGTTGTGACTTGCGCTGCAGATGTGGATCATGGGAAAAAACAATCTACCTGACATTGTTGTCTTTTTCCACCAGAAGATTTTTTTCATGTCATCAATGCTTTCCCATTTTTCAGCAGATCCAAGCAGCCCCTTGATCTTGAGTTCAATACCACTGAAGTAAGACAGGGTAAAACAAGGTATACATAATACATCATTAAACAGCATACTGATATACATTTTTCAAATTTTCTTTGTGCCTCAAAACATAGAAAATATAACCGGTTGTGGAAACATTATCTATGTAGACATACGTTTTCATTTTCACATAATCTATTTCAGCTGATTTGGACTGAGAGAAGCGGATTTCAGCTGGGAGCTCCAACACATTATTGAAATTGTTGATGTGGGGTAGTCCTTCAGCCAAAATCTTCCATCTGAAAAACAACCCCACAAAATAAAATAAGTTACCAAAAGGCACGTATGAACTTCTGAGATCATAACAGCAGCTCCTAGTACAAACTGTACTGCAGATATACAAACTTACTGGTAAAAGCTCTTTTTAAGGATCAGCTCTTTTTCGCGGCGGTCAATCAACAGGGGATGGTCCTCCTCAAAACCCTTCAAGGCTGAGGCATGAAGGGAACATAACATCAATACAACTTTAAAAGACAAAATTAACAAACTGTCAACAAAACAAACGTGTGAAAAATAAGTTATCTCAATATTTATGATCTTGCATCAACTATTTGGGGAACTTGAAACAGACCTCTCCCTCCTCTGAGCTCCACCAGTTCTCCTCTAGAGATCCATCTGTAACAGGGGAAAAGAATGGCTTCTCCTTCAGGAGTCGTCACCACTATTTTGGAGAGGTACCACTCATCTTCTGGGATATAGGAAAAAGGATCTTTCTCCACCTTGACCAGCAGAAGTTTCCCCAGAGACAGCTTGGTGCTCAGGGTGTAAGTTCCTGTCTTGAAATAAAGATTAATGTCAATTTAAACAAACAATTGCCATATAATACAGTTCAACATGAATGTAAAAGTGTTGTAAATACACATTTACCCTTAACACTTAATATAACATATCATACGTAAGTATCTAATGCCGCGTTCACACCGAAAGAGTTGCAAATTTTCGCGACGCTTTTTCGCCTGACTTTAGTCGCTTGACTTTGTGGTTAATTTCCTTTTTTGCTTTTTCGCAACCATTCGCGGCGGAAAGGGGCCGCGGCTTTCTCCGTAAAACAGTTTTCATTTCCGCTATCCACCATGGAAGGAATAACAACCATTTCTAATGGTATCTCCGTGGCTTTACTCCGTGAAAACAGTTACTATTTCCGCCATTCACCATTGAAATAACCACTAGTTCTGCTTTATACTTGTTGTGGAAGTCCAACGAACGTCGGAACATCAAACGCCCCCGTGTCTGGGTTCATAATATTATCCGTAGTCGCACACAGCTCCGACTCCTCCAGGACGAGTGTCTGAATGAAGCCGCTTCCAGCGCTCCTTCAGGCGGACCAGCAGCAGTTTGATTCAGTAATGGCAGGCCGGCGGTGACGACGGGCAGAGCTTCTCAACGCTAATTGGCTTTCGCAACTCAGCGTCGGGCGCATTTTTCAACTCTGGCGAAAAAGCGAAAAAGCTGAAAAGCCCGGCGAAACATTTGCTTTTTCGTAATCATTAGCGTCTGTGCATTGACTTAACATGTAATCTACTCGCGCGAATATTTCACAACTCTTTTGGTGTGAACGCACCATAAGGAGTACAAATATCCGCAAAGTCTTTTTCAGTGTTTTCAGTGTATGATATTAAACATAAGATCAACCAAAAATGTATTGTGTGTGAATGTGCAGTAGTCTTAACATCACAGAATGTTAAAGTCAATGTAGTTCTCCTTAGGAATGGTAAATGGTAAAATGGTAAATGGACCTGTACTTATAGTCTTCTCACCACTCAAAGTGCTTTTGACACTAGTTGTCATCATTCACCCATTCATACACTGAGGGGAGGAGCTACCATGCAAGGTGTCACCTGCCCATCAGGACTAACTAACATTCATACACCGAATTCACAGCTACGGGAGCAATTTGGGGTGAAGTGTCTTTCCCAAGGAAACAAAAACATTGGCTAGCGGAGCCGGGGATCGGACCGCCGATCCTCTGATTGAGGGTTAAGCTTACAGCGGGCGGTCACTTTAAACTAACCAACCAGAAGCTGCAGTTTCCTTCAGCCAATCATATCATTGGTGTCAAACTTTCAAATAGTTTCTCCTCTCGGCTGCTGTCAGTTGTCATTTCAGCTCGAAACCAGTTACAACGCTCCTCCACCCCAGTCACTTCCAATCAGCATCAGTCATGCTCCACATTCTTCATCGGATTGCAGCAACTCCCTTCTTCACCACCAACAGTGTCTAAAGTTAAACTCTGGAATTCTTCCTTAGCAGACCTAGCATCAATACCCCTTGATTATCACCAAAGACTTTTCACTATACAAATGTTATGCATATGTTATAACATATTGTTAAATTCTAAACAAGTCTCCTGATTGAAATACCTTGAGCTATCTTGATATGTATGCAAACAAAAAGAGTTGAATTATAATGATCATTAATTTATGATATCCAATGTAAGTATATCCACACGATATGTGAGCAATTTTTTCTCTCTCGCTGATTTACTTAAGTTAGGTTATATTGAGATATTAGTATTACATTGAGACTGTTTCATAACCAGTACAAAATTCCTTCACAGTAACTTAGTGTATAATTACATAAAAGGTAAATGTTTCTTTAGTTAGTCAGTAGTCAAATACTACCCCAGCATATATGTATACACAAACAAAAGCCATTACATTGTCCCAGACCTAATTTAAGGATGTTCAACAGGATTCAACTTACTGTCCCAGTTGAAAAGTCAGTGCCAAAGTTGTCCAACTCTGTTCTCTCACTATGCCCTCCAGTTCCAAATAAGGTGATGTATATGTGGTCCCATGTTCCTGCATATTGCACGTCACCTGTTGTGACCTCTAGCTTGTACTCAGCCATGGTCAGTCTGTGGAAACTGTCGAGAAAAAGAAACACATTTAAATCTGTGAATTTAAATAGTGAATGCTCCAAATCTCTGCTAAACAAAATTATTGACACTGTATATGTATATATTGCTACTGTTTATTACTGCAAATTATTTATTATTTAGCTTTTGATAGTTTTTTTTAAACTACTTTTTTTTGTCAAATGACATCAAACGACCTTGTTAACACTTAAATTTGTCTAGGATTATCCTGTTTACATTACTACAAGTGTAGTATTTGAATCATCAACTCTTACACCACGAGGAAAGAAAAAGAAACTTCCTACCTACGCCTTCAGATTGAAGCTGCTATGTGTTCCTTTTTTTGGGCTCCTTTAAGCCCCTCCACACTGTTGTCACTTCTTGAGTGGCCAATTGCAGCTGGTGATGTCCTGCAGCCTGCAGGTGTCTCCACCCCCACGCTGGATCATTGGATGATGACTTGTTTTTCAACCTTTCAGAGAACCTTTGCTACTCTGATCTTCTTTGTCAAAGTTCCTAACTGCACCTTCAGGTTGAAGCTGTTCTGTACTCTGTGTTCCTTCTTGTTGGCTCTTGTAAGACCCTCCTACCTGTTTGTTACTACCTCCCTCAAATAAGAAGTGATGTAACTCTAAACTAAACATTTTGTGTTTCTTGTGTTTTTCAACCTTTCAGAGTATCTGCTTGTTTTATGAAAAAAAAGCCCCAAACTGCTGTATTGAATACCATAAGTAATGTACAAGTGAAATATATGGTTTGGTACATGAAAAGATTCAAATGTCACAGATGTGCGCAAATGTGCCCCAATGCAAACTTTGGAGCCCTCGCCTGAATTTTCTCTGTACTAAACCCTCTCTAACTTTGTTCTGCTTCACTTTATCAAAGTAAACCTTTGCTGAGAGAATATTCACATATTGTGCTATGATTTGGGTTAGAGTTAGACCTTACAGCTGCCTCATTTAAAAGGAATAATCATCCTGAAAGTGCTTTTTTTCTAGGCGGACCTGAAACCTTTTCATTTTTTTCCTGTGTGTCATCTTCATTTACTCTTAACCAGTAACATATAGACTGATTTTTACACGTGTAGCCTTTTATTATAACCAAAATTATTCAAATAGCCCGAGTGGTTGCAGAGATACACTCTTTTTAGTTTGGGTATGCAATTTTTGAGGAAAGGGCCTAAAAATAGGTTGGTGTTCTATTTTAAGTTGAATTAACGAATATTGAAAAAACAGAACGTCTATGAAATAATGTATTCTTGCAAGAAGAGGCACCGTTACACAGTCGCCGTAAGTCTGCATAAGGACACACTGAAGAGTGACATTCACAAATTGTGCAAATAAATACATCCCAAATAGATATACATGGACTGAATGATTATGCACAGTATGCATATTCAAAGATGACTATATACTGTATAAACAGTGTGTAGGATTTATATTGACACTTACAGATGATATGAAAAATGATAATGTAATACGGCAGCAGCAGATATTTTGGTGTTCCAGGGTTAATGACAGTGTATGGCTGATGTTAACTGTTCAGAGTGAAAGCAGTGCTTGGTGGCTCATCCAAACCAGAACATGGATTATTGCGTTGTAGAAATGGATCAGCAGCTCCAGAGGCAGGTTGAACTTCCTGAGCAGTCAGTTGTAGCTGTCAGTTGTAGCTGCATGCGTCTTTGTATCTATGTTTACTTTGTTGGAGTGCAAGGCTCCTAGAGGTCTGTGATTCCTGTGCGAACACTGCAATTATCATAAAAACAAGATAACTGGGTACAGTTTATCTCAGACAGTTCTTTGAGCAGAATGTACAACAGCCTGAGGGCTCTGGTTTCTAGCTATATAAATTAGTGCTCTTAGATTGTTCGGAGAGCATAATTAGATGTGCAAATTGTATGCAATTTGTTGTGATATCAATCCTGCTCCTTCTTGCAAGAATACATTTCCTGATTGATGATTTTACACCCGGTGTTGAGTAACAATTTTCAAATACATCCTCCACACTAGGCATTTTAACATATACAATTGCTGATCATATTCTCTCTCACACACACGCACGCGCGCGCGCACACACACACACACACACACACACACACACACACACACACACACACACACACACACACACACACACACACTTGTGTGAACACCTGTTTGCAGAGACATATATAAAGTTGTACACATTTCAAACTTCAAACCAAAAAAGCAGGTGTTTGTTATGGGAACCATCTCTATCCTGCTTCATCCTGCTGATGTTGAGGCCCAGGTGTCCCTGCTGAGCACTCCAAGGCTCATCATGTTGGTAAGATCCCAGTACCAGACAAAACACAACATAGGCTGACATCGTCAGTAGTAGAAACATATTGTGGTATTTCTAATGGGAATCGGTAACCAATGTCTCTGTCCTTCCACTGCAGGGAAGAGGACTTCTGCCCAGGAAGAAGACTCCAGTTCATGGAGAAGACGACCGCAAAGGGAGAGGATTCAATACGGTAACAATAAAGTCAGTTATGGACATTTTATTGTACTACAATTACTTTTTTCAGTTCAAATAGTTTTTATAGATTTCCCCCTTGACCTGAATATTTTATTGCTTCCAGTCCTTGAATTTGACTGTTTACTGTCAAATTACTTTAAAACATGTTTACATTTTCATCGTAACTTGAAGAAAGAGGAACATTTAAAATGTTGTATGTTCAAGAATACCATAAAATGTTTTTGTTGTTTACAAATTTTTTTTTTTCAAAACTAAAAACAAAATGTAAATGTTTTATTTAAAATGTTGAAATATTAAAATAAATTACCTTTGTTGTAAAAAAACGGTGTCATTATTTTACTGTTATTCATTTACAGTATTAAAATGAATACAGTGAGGCATGTTACAGTAATCTAGGATTTGCTGTAAACTGTACATGGTTACTGTGATGACAAGTACAGTATTTTCATAACTACTGTAATAACAATGACGGTACTGGGATTATTATTGTAAAAATGACTACAGTATTCCATAGGTACTGTGGTTCATTTTACAGTAAGCATACTGTAAAATATACTACAGCTACTTACTTGCTAATTGCTGCCAGCTACTTACTGTACATTCTACAGTAATCTTAATACAGATTATTGTAATTCCTTATTATCAGAATGCTCTAATAAGTCTACATTTCTCCAGTTGATCCAGAATGCTGCAGCACAACAAAATTGATGAAAAGAGATCATATTACTCATGTATTAGCTGCTCTGCACTGGCTCCCTGTAAAATAACATTTTAAATCCTTCTCCTCACCTACAAAGCCTTAATTGACGAGGCACCATCATACTTTAAGGCAGCGGTACCCAACCCCCGGGGGAAAAAAGAATTTATGAAGAAAAAAATTAAAAATAGTCAGAAAAAATGTCTTATTTTGAAAAATGACCGGATACATCCGTCTGTGCGTAGCCTCAAACATAACATCTTGACACATGTCAAGAGGTTCCGTGATACTTACCCCAAAAATGAAACTTAAAAGTCAGTTTCAACTCGGTGTTCTGAATTAAAATCAAGGCAGAGTATACTGAGATCGCCAAAAAAGCTCTGAAACCCTGCCTCCATTTCAACATCCTGTCTTTGTGAAGCGGGTTTTAATTAAGTTACAGAGTGCACATAAAGGTTTAAGTTACGGAGTAGAGTCAGTAGACTGGACATAAACACACGTCGGGGGTCGGTCTTTTTCTCCCGTCACCCGGAGACGGGACCGGCTCGTAGCAGAGAAACAAGCTCAGGGCTCCCACTAATTCGGCGTAATGGTGAGTTGTATCTTTATGCACTTTATAATTGTCTTTATGCCGGTCGTATCATTTACGTCATATTTATTACGTCATATTTTTCGCCCACACCGTGAAGGCCGGTCCGTGAAAATATTGTCTGACACAAAACCGGTCTGTGGCTCAAAAAAGGTTGAGGACCGCTGCCTTAAGGAGCTCATAGTACCATATTACCCCCACTAGAGAGCTCATAGTACCACATTACCCCCCACTAGAGAGCTCATAGTACCATATTACCCCACTAGAGAGTTGCGCTCACTGAATGCTGGGCTACTCGTGGTTCCTAGAGTCTTAAAAAGTAGGATGGGAGACAGGGCCTTCTGTTATCAAGCTCCTCCTCTGTGGAACCAGCCTCCACCTTCAGTCTGAAGGGCAGACACAGTCACCTCATTTAAGAGTAGACTTAATACTTTCCTCTAAGATAGTGCTTATAGTTGGGGCTGGCTCAGGTTTGCCCTGGTCCAGCCCCTAGACATGCTGCTATAGGCCTAGACTGCTGGGGGACATCTTAGGACACACTGAGCTCCTCTCTCCTCTTCTCTCTCTCCTTCTGTATGCATTCATGTCCCATTAATGCACATTACTAACTATTATTAGTTGCATTGCTTTTACTCTTGCCAATATCATTACTGCCTGTATTATCAATATAATTATACTACATCCACTGCTGCTGTTATTTTAGTCATAACCTGTGCTGTTCATTCTGTACGCACTTCTGTCCATCCTGGGAGAGGGATCCTCTGTTGCTCTCCCCATGATTTACTTTATGGGGGGGGGGAGGATGTTGTATGTGTACAGATTGTAAAGCCCTCTGATAGGCCGCAAGGTGAAGCACGAAAAGTCTTCTAGAAAATGATTCCCGCTCCACAGTCGCGCATCTACACAATCTTTAGCTCATAAAAAAGAACGAGTCGTGCTAAGCGACCAAAAAAAAGTTTGTCGCTGAATTTCCAGTCGATTCTCGATGCGTCTATGTTTTACGCAGAACTATTTTCTTCAGAGCGTAATAATATCTTGCTCGCGAGTGGTGGCACGGTTCGACACGTGATCATGCTACACCAATAAGGTAGCTGATTTTTGTCAACAGAGTTGCAAGATGGCGGCCACCGTGTCTTCGTCGAGCAGTACGGACGACGAAGAAAATACACCGGAGTGTCTTATTGCATCTAAAATCAAATTTTGTTACATGCATATAACTTCAGTGAAGCACGAGGAGGTACATCATTTCACCACTGCACGATGGAATACTTTCAGGACAAGCCTACAAAAGTGGCTCGGGTTGAAGGGTGAGTCTCGGGACGTGGCTGAGAACTTCAAACACTGTGTTGATGTGGAGTTTGACAATATTCCCGAGGATGCTGGCTTCCATCACACGTGTTATCGTAGATTTACGGACAAAAACGCCATCTCAAAGGTGGAAAGACGTCTCCCACGTGAGATACAAGAAGCTACGGAAGACCACGAGGCCATTCCATCGGCTTCTAGCAGCACGAGTCCAACAAAGAAACTGCGATCTAGGTCAGGGCTGGCAATCGCAGGCTCTGGCCCCGTCCTTCCTGCCCTGTGCATAATTTGCAAAAAAAAGGAGAAATTCATCAACCGAGCAGGCAAACGACAAAGGGATCCTCTTTCAAAGGCTGAAACATTAACAGCAGGTAAACAAACACACACACACACACACACTGTGGTTGAGTGACTGAAAGGTACAATTATGTGTGAGTGATATGTCAACAAACTCATTGAACTATCCTTTTTGTTTCGTTAAGGCCAATTGCAGAAAGCTGCAGAGTTGAAGGAGGACCAAAGTATATTCATACAAGACAAAGACTGTGTGGCTCTGGAGGTGCAGTACCACAAAGGCTGCTACAATCAGTACACCAAGTTTTTGACGAGGCCTGAAAAAACAGAGAAAGAACAGTAAGTTATTTATTATATTGCATTTCAAGGAGCTCATAACTTAACATTATAAAAGTAAACATTCAAACTGCATTCTGTTGTATGTGCACACAATCACAACACTTAATTTCTTTACTTCTCATTCATATGTGTTTTAGGAATGAGCCCATGTTTGATGTCAGCTATAAGATATTCTGTGAGAGGATAATTCGCCAAAGGCTGATTGTCAACAAAGAGGTGCTGAGAATGGGCCAGCTGAAGAAGGCCTTCGTTGAACTGGTGACAGGAAATGAAGGTCTTGATGCTTCAGACTACGGGTAACTGCAATGCATTTCTCTCTCAAGTCTTATTTGTCATGTGCAAGGCTAGCTTTACACAAAATGTGTGTGACAGGCTTGTTTGGAGAAACAGTTTTTAAGTCTCGCTGTTTGCACAGACATGTACCAGTCGGCACCAAGGAGAACTGTGTGTGTTTGTGATGTTGTGTGCCTTTCTTGAGCATCTTTGGTGTTAAATGTGCTGTATGGCAGATGGGTTCTAGCCTGAAATGTCTTGTACCACCTCCACCACTCTCTGCTTTTGATGGTACTCCTGTGACTCTTAATTGTCACTGTTTTGTTGTGTTGCAGACAGGATATGTTGAAGAAGAGGCTGACTCGTGATTTCCCCCAACTGATGTTTCACATCCCCAACAAGCGCAACATCTGCGAGCTGGTTTTTGCAGAGACTCTGTCAACAGATACACTCGTGGACATGCTACCTTATCCATCAGGTGCGGAAACCACACAGTCTAGTGAGTTGAGCCAGACGGACAGCCAGACTGAACAAGGGACAAAGTGCCAAACAACACAAGAGGACGTACCTTAAGGCTTTTAAAAGTTTAGGTACCAACTTTAACTTGGAGCAGTCAACATTTGCACTTCTTTGCCAGTATGTGTGCCACTTATATGATCAGCCAGCTGCCGAAAATGTAAATGAAGCTACCTAGGTACAAGGCTTTCTGTATGGCATCATCGGCCTTGCCAGAATTATGCATTCCCCCTACTACTGATGCCCTCCATCAGCACTGCAAAAGGGCAAACTACCAGGCTGAAATAATGAGGTCCTGTCTCCAAGGAAACATAAGTGCTCCATCACCTGCTGGACATGGTTGGAGAATAGAGGATGGGACCTTGCACGTCACCTGGATGACCAGAAATCCGGCCCCTGACAGTGTTTTACATGTAATACACTGCGGCTGCAAAAGTGCCTGTGAGACAGGCAGATGTTCCTGTGTTTCTGCAGGACTGTGTTGCACAGACTTATGTCGTTGTTCTAATTGTGCCAACACAAAAGAAACTGAGGAACTGGAAGATGACTGTCCTGACACTGAAACCGAGGGCTGAGTTTCCTTATTCTGTTTTGTACAGTTGTGTGTGTGTGTGTGTGTGTATATATCGTGTTTAATATTTTTCATAAAGATTGTTTTTATGGTTGATCAGTGTTTTCATTTGTGGAAGAATGAATGAATGAATAAACAAATGGTCATACATTGGTATAAGTACAGTTACTGCCTTTTATTGATACAAGGAGGTTTATTTGTCTCATTCATAGAAATACTAATGTAAAGCATTTAGTGAAATTTCGTTTGGTGTTGAGGTGTATTCCCAGGTATTTTAAGAGATCAAGAGATAGTTTTAATGTCATATGCACAGATAACAGGCAGTTATTCTGTACAAGTAAAAGCTTATTTTGCTGGGTGCTCCTAACACAGAATTACAATAATCTTTAAGGAAAAAAATAAAATAAGCTTAAGACCAAAAAAATATATAAATAAAAATAAGGCACAAAATATAGTGACAGTATTGCACAAGAATATGTATAACATTACATTACATGTCATTTAGCTGACGCTTTTATCCAAAGCGACTTACAATAGTGCATTCAATCATGAGTACAAACTCAGAACAAGAATCAATAATCACTAAAGTACAGTTTCTTCAATAGAGTTAAATTACAAAAATTACAGAAAATTACAAAAGTGCTATCAATAAGAGACATCACAGTGCTACTAGAGTGCTAATACAGTGCTACCTATATAACCTATATAACACTTGATCTAAATGGCTTAACATAAACATAACATTATCGTACATTTGCCTCATTGTTCTTCTTGGACGCGGCTATGTATACGGCACTGTTTAGAATCCATTTGGCCCACTTTTGAGGATGTTCGAGTGTTTTCCTCTTCATGGTAACGTTATATCGGTCCATGGGGGCCGCCATCTTGCCATTCTGTTGACAAAAAGCAGCTACCTCATTGGTGTAGAACGATCACGTGTCGAACCGTGCCACCACTCGCGAGCAAGATATTATTACGCTCTGAAGAAAAGAGTTCTGCATAAAACATAGACGCATCGAGAATCGACTGGAAATTCAGCGACGAACTTTTTTTTGGTAGCTTAGCACGACTCGTTCTTTTTTATGAGCTAAAGATTGTGTAGATGCGCGACTGTGGAGCGGGATGAAACGATAACGGGGTTCACCTTGTGGCCTATAAGGCACGTGTATTGTTATTGTTTTTGGTTATGATGTCAGAGAAGAAAGACTGTCTTGCATTTTTAAGTTCCAAATTATAATTGCGAAGTCTCTCTTTATAGATACCACAGTGAACCTGGAGATTAGTTTTTCGCCACCTGCGCTCTGCTTTCCGGCACTCTCTTTTCTCTATTCTGACCAGCGTGGCATTTCTCCAAGGGGATCTTTTCTTACCCGAGACAACCTTCACCTTACTGGGTGCAATGGCATCAATAACATGTTTTACTTTAGAATTGAAGCCATCCACAAGCTCATTGACTGAGATGCAAGAGAGGGCTGGTGTGGAGGAGAACTTCTGAATAAATAGTTCACTGGTATTTTCAGTGATGTAACGCTTCGTCACAACCTTGGTTTGGACATTTGTGTGTAGGGAGATTGCACTCTCAAAGAAAACACAGAAATGATCAGAGAGTGCAACATCAGTCACAGCAACCTTGGAAATGTCCAGACCTTTGGTGATGATGAGGTCTAGAGTGTGCCCCTTGTTGTGGGTGGGACCTGTCACATGCTGTGTCAGGTCATAGTTATCAAGGACACCACGTAGCTCTATAGACCCTCTGTCCTGGGGATTATCAACATGGATATTAAAATCACCAACAATGACAACACAATCAAAATCAATACAGATTATAGACAGCAGTTCAGTAAACTCATCAAAGAAGGTTGCACAGTATTTCGGTGGTCTGTAAATGTTGAGGAATAAAATTTGAGTGGAATTGAGAGCCACATATTCAAAGGAAGTAAAATGACCAAAAGACATCTGCTTGCATTGAAGAGACTCATTATATAAAATAGCAACTCCACCTCCTTTCTTATGCGCTCTTGTTTCACTCATGAAACTGAAGTTGGGAGGTGTTGATTCAATAAGAACAGCTGCACTGTTATCTTGGTCTAACCAAGTTTCGGTTAAAAACAAAAAATCTAGTTTGTGCCTAATAATGAAATCATTGATTAAAAATGTTTTTCCTGACAGAGACCTGACATTTAATAAAGCTAAGTTTAATGTATTTAAAACTCTATTTGCCCTATTTCTTTGGATAGGCTGACAAGGAATGAATGTTAAATTGGATAAATTTGCAGATTTACTAATGTTTCTTCGCAGCCTCACCTTTCGTTTTCGATAGGTCAGGACAGGAATTAAGAAGGCTAACTTCATACAGGGCCCAGACTGTTCCTGGAGATAATCAGTAGTGTCATTAGCCTTGTAGTCCGGACCCAAAAGACATCAATTCGTAGCATCAGGTAGGGGAGATAGAGGATGGTTGTGGAGCCGTTGTGGAGGCGGGAGAGGGGCACGGCGCTTTAACTTCGGTGTTTGTGTCAAAGCACATAGTTGTTATTGGACAGTGTTGAGCACTGTGTTTTCTTGAAATAAAGCTTTGTTTTTTAGAGTATTCTACTCAAAACCTCTTTTCTTCTCATTGTGGAGTGCTATTTAAACCGCGCCGCCCAACTGCGCCCCGCCAAAAAAAAAATCACCAACCGCCACTGCCTATGGAGTGAATTTCACTAAACCTGCTGTGGAGCAGGTTACCGAGGAACCGAAATGCCTGACCTTCTTCATCTTATCAGGCTAACTCAGTAAACCAGATACGAAGAATAGGGCCCTGGTCTTACTGGACTCGAGCTGGACTTTCTGTAAATTCTGACACCTCTTGAGCAAATATCATAATTATTTTCATTTTGCTCACTTCAAATGGCTTACTTTTACTCCTTACTCTGTGTATATAGAGCCAACGTAAACACTCACCCACTGCCTTAGATCTAAATGTCAAACCTGTCCCGAGCCGGGTTTAAATGTGTGTTAAGGGCGTCTCACCCTCCTGTTTGTAGACTTCAGCTCTGCCTTTAGTTGACTGTAGCTGCTGTGGTAGTTCGATCTTGAAATGGTTGAAAGAATTAGAATCCCGAGAACCGTAGCTTTCTAGTGCCGTGCCACACTCGAACTATCAAACTATAAATAGCGATCGTCTAAAGTGTACTATGTACAGTGTACACGCACGTCCCACGGGTGGTACGTGCATGTACTAAGAGGATAAACAGTGTGTAGGATTTATATTGACACTTACAGATGATATGTACATATTACAAAGCAAATTGTGCCAAAAGAACTGTTAAATGATAATGTCATACGGCAGTAGCGGATATTTTGGTGTTCCAGGTTTAATGACAGTGTAAGGCTGATGTTAACTGTTCATCAGACAGTGTTTGGTGGCTCATCCAAACCAGAACAGACTGGATTATTGTGTTGTAGAAATGGATCAGCACCTCCTGAGGCAGGTTCCACTTCCTGAGCAGCCAGTTGTTGCTGGTGATGTCATGCAGGCATCTCCATCCCCACGCAGGACTGTTGGATGAAGACTTTCAACCCTTCAGAGTAGCTGCTCTTTGCAAAATTGTGACTTAAGATCTGTAACTAAACTTTTTTGTCAAGAGGTATCAAAAAACCTTGTTAACGCTTAACATTGTCTAGGATTATCCTGTTTACATTACTACAAATGTAGTATTTGAATCATTAACTGTCACTACCATGAGGAAAGATAAGGAAAGTTCCTACCTACACCTTCAGATAAAAAAAAAAATAATAAATAAATAATAAAAGTTCTCGTTTGATCACTTTAGATCTTTGTTGCCCAAATCATTAGAAGGGAGCCCAAGACTGAAAACCAGTGGACTGGGAGGCTGCTAGGGTGACCAGACGTCCGGATTTAGGCCGGACAGTCCGGATTTTCAATGCCCTGTCCGGCATCAAGCCAGACGCGTATTTGTCCTCCTTTTTGCATACCTGCAAACTTGTCACCTTTCGGCGAAATTCGCCGTTTTGAAATCAAAATATGTGGCCGGCCAGCGTTTCTGAGATTGGAGTGGTCGTGATCTTCATAATGGAAGATCTTTGATATGACGTGTCGAGTCTTGGCCAATCTACAGCGGCCGTTTCTCAATACGCGTTCTTCTCTGTACTTGATGAGGAAACACACAACTGAAAGTTGACGTTCTCTGAATACTACTGTTGTTGAGTCACAACATGTACTTTTAGGATGTTTTCAGGCGAGAAGTTAGTTGTTAAAGCATCAAATCTGTGGTCGGTTTATCAAGAACCAGACTACTTAAAAAGATACGCCGACGGGTTGAGGTCCTGCTCGCGGACCGGTGTGCCCCGTCAGCACCGGGCCGTCAGCGCTCTGCTGCCCGCCGAGAGCAGCCTGATCCCGGCAGGACTTTTTGAAATGATCCGCTGGCTCCGATTTCTCCGTAGCGGTTAAACATGAGATATAATTCTGTTTTGAGGATCTAACGAACAATTTTTATTATTTATTTATTTATTCACAGTAACGTTACATCAGTTTGACGGAGGGAAAGGTTAAGATTCATAACTTAATGTTTTAATTTAACTTTTACTTTGAACTTCAGCGGTGTCTTTTTACTTTTGACTGAATTGATTGCAATTATATGTGTATCTATATAAATATATAAGTACATATATAAAATACGTATTAATTAATTGTTAATTACAATTAATAATTACATATTAAGAATATATTACATATAATATATATATATATATATAAAAAGATATACATATTAATTAATTGATAAAGCAGGGTATGTATCAATTACATTAAAAAGGGCTCACATCCCCTCTCTTCACACTTAAGTGCTTCACGTGAGCGGAGTTTCTCAACTCTAAAGCTGGTCAAGAATCACTTACGTTCTACCATGGCTGAGAATAGATTGTCAAGTCTAGCTATACTTAGTATAGAGTCAGCACGTGCTAAGTGTCTTGATCTGGGCCCTATTTTTCGTACCTGGCTAAACAAAGTCAGGCAAATGTCCTAATCTCCACCTTAAATTAGCGAGATGATATCTGGGTTTCTTCACGGCTGATCCGCGCTGAAACGGTCTCGTTAATTCTAGCCAGACGTCAATCCTCTGGATAAATGCGCGTGCCCGCTCCTCTTCAGAAGGGATAATAATCGAGCACTGACACCACGATCTTCTAACAGTACAATGCCAAATAAACTCAGAGGAACCTCTTTTTATTTCTCCGATGAGAAGCAGGAGATGATCATGAAGACATATGAGGAAGTCATTACCTTAATCATTCACAGCAAACGCGTTGTGAATATTCCAACGTTTTTGTAACATTGTTGCCGTGAACGCAGCTTAACAACGCCCCTGCTGCGAGACATAAGCGCCGCAAATATATCAGACAAGTTAAATGTCAGTGTTGGGAAAATGTATCCGCAAATTTTAAGTGCTTCATCACCCAGATCAATCAGATTATATTTACGAATAAATATATACTTATGAGGATATATGTACTGTATGCGCGTATGAATCATGTACTATATGTATATACATGTATGTGTATATTTCTATATAACTAGGAGTTTGAATATGTGTATGGGCGGATCAGTATATATGTATTATTCATAATCAGAAATTCAATCAATTGAAGCAGTGAAAAGAAATTGTGTGTGATTCTCTGTATTCTTATCATGAGTCCACCTTAATCACGTTCTACAATAATGATATGTATGGTGTACTAATAACACTGTCATATAATTATGAGTGCTTTCAACACATCCATAAGTTTCTTAAGCGCTAAATAAACTTAAGAACAGCGCGGCATGCAGCGGCTGATAGTCTCTGTCTGTGAGACGGGCGATCGACTGCGCCGTGTGGTGATCAGTGTCCGCGGCTCGAGAAGCTCTCATAAATAAATGATTCCTTGAAGGCAGAATCTATAGCGCCGCGTACAGGAAGTCATGATGATGTGAGGACGGATCTTGGCGATCTCAAAGAACTCTCTCCCAATAAAACTAATATAACTAATATCGCTCCTTCATCAATGAGGAAGTGAGCTGCCTTTTTTGTCCGGTGGGAGTGGCCAGCTTATCCAGTGAATTTCAGTTAGCCTGCCCGGGACCAGGTTTACATTTTTGGCTGTGTTGCTATGGTGATTTATCTAAGCTTGCTTCGAGAAACTGAATAAGCCTGACCTACGTCATCTTATCCTGACAATTAGCCCGCTAACTCAGTAAGCCAGGTACGAAAAATAGGGCCCTGGATGAGTTTGTGAGACGATTTGCTGTCGAACATGGCAATCGCCGGATTGTTCTTTTTTAGCTCCATGACCTGCTGTTTAGAATTGAATATACATTAATTGTTTGTGAAATTAAATAAAACTGAATTGTTTTGCTGCTGAATATGTAAATATATGTAATATCTGACAGTGTTTTAAGTCTTATTAAAAAAGACAAATATTTGTTTTGAATTTTTGTAACAATATTTAGACTCTTGGCAAGACATTGCTGTTGTCTGTTTTCACTATCTGGATTTGTATAAATAAATACATATAGACACCAGGCATGTGTGTGTGTGTGTGTGATATGCCACCCTTGAATTTGCCGCCCTTCTGCCACCCCATGTAAAATTTTCTAGAATCGCCACTGACTAAATGCCACAAAAAAGATTTGTTTTACAATTGCACTTTGCAATTTTGTTAAAGTTCAATAAACATATGTTCATATAGTCATTTGTGTCATTTTTGTCATTTCATTTGTGACATTTGTATGCATTCACCCCCGACCCCCCGACGAAGTGTCCTCTTTTTCACAAACTCAAATCTGGTCACCCTAGAGGCTGCTGGTCTTACTGGACTCAAACTGGACTTTCTGTAACTTCAGACACCTCTTGAGCAAATATCATAATTACTTTAATTTTGCTCACTTTAAATTGTTTACTTTTACTTCTTACTCTGTGTTCATATGTGCATAGTGTTAGTGAAAGGCAGGACTTTCTTTCTACTCTGCACTATTACAACTTTTACTTCTGTAAACGATCTCAGTACTTCCTCCACCGGAGCCAACGTAAACACTCACCCGCTGCCCTCAGATCTAAATGTCAAACCTGTCCCAAGCCGGGTTTGAATGTGTGTTGAAGGCGTCTCAATCTCCTGTTTGTAGACTTCAGCTCTGCCTTTAGTACCATCATCCCTTCCTGCTTTTTGGCCCCTTTAAGTGCCTATGCCCTGACTTAAACCTGTATGTTACTACTATGAATGTTATGTTTATTGATTTCAGCAGATATACATGTAGTTTTAGAGAGTAAGCATGCATTATGGTCCTACTCTGAAATTCTCTACCACATGAAATAATGTCTGCTACAACAGACTACTTACTACTACTCAGTGGTGTATAGTAACGAAGTAGAAATACTTCGTTACTGTACTTAAGTAGTTTTTGGGGATATCTGTACTCTACTTTACTATTTATATTTCTGTTTACTTTTACTTTTACTTCACTACATTTTGCAAAGAAAAATGATACTTTTACTCCGATACATTTCTCCTGAAACCTTCGTTACTCGCTACAAAATCAAATCTATCTTTAGAAAAAAAAAAAAAACATCGGGGACTGTGGTGGAACACAGACTCCACCAAGCAGGTTTTGCGAATCACAATGTTTTGCATTTTCCCTCTGCATCCTCTAGTCCAGCGCTCCCAAACCTTTATGCGTCACGGACCGGTAACGTGAAGACAATATTTTCACAGACCGGGTCCGACCTCGGAAAGACGGGAGACAACGACACCCAACGTGTGTTCGTTATGTCCAGTCTACTCCTAACTAAACCTTTAGTCCAGTCTACTGCTTAACTTATAACGCGCTGCACAAAGACAGGATGTTGAAATGGAAGCAGGTTTTCATGCTTTTTTGGCGATCTCAGGATACTCTGCCTTGGTTTCCAGATCACCGACAGAGTTGTAACAGACTTACGTTTCATTTTTAGAGTAACGTAACATCTTGACATGTGTCAAGAGATTCCGTCTGAGGTTACCACAGACGGACGTATGCGGTCATTTTTCACAATAAAACATCTTTCCGGCCTTGATTTTTTTTTATTTAATTGAAATGTTTCATTCATTCTTTCTGTGGCCCGGTACCAAGAGACCCACAGACCGGTACCAAGAGACCCACAGACCGGTACCAAGAGACCCACGGCGGGCGGAATGAGCATACTTATAACCACACTGTTACAAGTCCTTCATAGTGTCATATTGCTTTTTGGAGAATTATGATGATAAGTTCATAGTAGATGCAAAAGTATACTTAGGTACAATATATTATGTTGTACATAATATATATGGATGGATCACAGCCAACCCAGTTATTGTATCAACACAACTCCTTGTCCTTGGTCATGGTGGCCACAGCACTTAAAAGAATAAACTTCATAATTCTCAAAATTCTGACCCTTTGCTTTTTTATTAAAAGCATGTACTTGTACTTTTACTTTCAATACTTAAGTACATTTTATATCAGAAAAATACTTTTGATACTTAAGTACAGAAAATATCAGATACTTTAAGACTTTTACTCAAGTAGTATTTTAATAGGTGACTTTTACTTTTACTGGAGTAATTTTCCAGTAAGGTATCTTTACTTTTACTCAAGTACGGCTTTTGGGTACTTTATACACCACTGCTACTACTACTACTACTACTATTACTACTACTGCTAATACTACTACTACAGAAATAGAGATAAGGGATATGGACAACAAAGCTGGACAGATAATCAGAAATAGAAATGTGTATACAAGTCAAGTGTTCTATAAATCAGAAACAAAACAAATTGTGCAAATAAATACATACCAAATAGATGTACATGGATTGAATGATTATGTACAGTATATTCAATGTCACAACAGACACCCAGTTCGTAACACTATAAATATATAAATATTGCAATACTGTCATTGGTGGGTCATAGGCTCAGTCACCATTGTGTTACCTCATTCTGCAATTAGACTTAACTGACATTTAATTAAATAAAAATCTTCAAGATGGTGTCACGGCAATCCTTCTGTGTGGGGTTTACATGTTGTCCACGTGTCAGCGTGGGTTCACTCCAGGTTCTCTGTACTTCCTCCACCGGAGCCAACGTAAACACTCACTGCCCTCAGATCTAAATGTCAAACCTGTCCCGAGCCGGGTTTGAATGTGTGTTGAAGGCGTCTCATCCTCCTGTTTGTAGACTTCAGCTCATGCCTTTAGTACCATCATCCCTTCCTGCTTTTTGGCCCCTTTAAGCACCTACGCCCTGACTTAAACCTAGCTATGTCAGGGATCTTTATTCAATCAAAATCAAATCAAACCGTGAGGGCCGATGTACACACTGTTACAAGTGTGGCAGCAGTGAACATTAGGCCATTGGATGTTGAAAAAGAAAATATATCACTGCCACCCAGTGGTGTATAAAGTACCCAAAAGCCGTACTTGAGTAAAAGTAAAGATACCTTACTGGAAAAGTCTTAAAGTATCTAATATTTTCTGTACTTAAGTATCAAAAGTATTTTTCTGATATAAAATGTACTTAACTATTGAAAGTAAAAGTAGAAGTACATGCTTTTAATAAAAAAGCAAAGGGTCAGAATTTTGAGAATTATTAAGTTTATTCTTTTAAGTGCTGTGGCCACCATGACCAAGGACAAGGAGTTGTGTTGAAAATAACTGGGTTGGCTGTGATCCATCCATATATATTATGTTCAACATACTATATTGTACCTAAGTATACTCTTGCATCTACTATGAACTTATCATCATAATTCTCCAAAAAGCAATATGACACTAAGGAGTTGTAACAGTGTGGTTATAAGTATGCTCATTCCGCCCGGTACCGGTCTGTGGGTCGCTTGGTACCGGGTCGTGGGTCCCTTGGTACCGGGTCGTGGGTCCCTTGGTACCGGGCTGTGGGTCTCTTGGTACCGGGCTGTGGGTCCCTTGGTACCGGGCCGCACAGAAAGAATGAATGAAAAATTTAAATAAAATTTAAAAAATAAAGGCCGGAACGATGTTTTATTGTGAAAAAAGACCGCATACATCCGTCTGTGGTAACCTCAGACGGAACCTCGTGACACATGTCAAGAGGTTCCGTTACTCTAAAAATGAAACTTAAAAGTCTGTTTAACTTTGCCGGTGTTCTGGATTAAAACCAAGGCAGAGTATCCTGAGATCGCCAAAAAAGCACGACAACCTGCTTTCATTTCAACATCCTGTCTTTGTGCAGCGGGTTATAAGTTAAGCAGTAGACTGGACTAAAGGTTTAGTTAGCAGTAGAGTCAGTAGACTGGACATAACGAACACACACGTCAGGTGTCGTTGTCTCCTGTCTCTCCGAGGTCGGACCCGGTCCGTGAAAATATTGTCTTCACGTAACCGGCCTGTGGCGCATAAAGGTTTGGGAGCGCTGGACGAGAGGATGTAGAGGGCTAATGCATAATATTGTGATTCGCAAAACCTGCTTGGTGGACTCTGTGTTCTGTGTTTTTTCTTTTCTTCTAAAGATAGATGTGATTTTGTAGAGAGTAACGAAGGTTTCAGGGGAAATGTATCGGAGTAAAAGTACCAGTTTTCTTTGCAAAATGTAGTGAAGTAAAAGTAAAAGTAAACAGAAATATAAATAGTAAAGTAGAGTACAGATATCCCAAAAAACTACTTAAGTACAGTAACGAAGTATTTCTACTTCGTTACTATACACCACTGCTGCCACCACATGCAAAATAGAAGTGGCTGAGGTTAAGTTGGACAATGTCGCTATGCTAACTAGTCAGGCTTCATTGACAAGAAAACAAGAAAGAACAGCAAAGTTAGTGGGATGCAAAAGTCTTGTCCAGTGTAACCTTGGTGGAGTTCAGACTACAGTGTTATGGGATACAGGACCCCAAGCTTCTATTATTGACATGGACTGGAAAAAGACACACTTACCAGATGCTGAGATTCGACCTGTACAAGAGCTCTTTGATGAGGGAAAATTGGATCTTTCCGCTGCAAATGGGACAAAGATACCATATGAAGGATGGATAGGAGTGGAGTTCAGCCTACTAGCAAACAAGGACAGTGAACTACTAGTGCCGTTATTGTTGACCACTATCCCACTTGCAAAACCAATAATAGGGTTCAATGTTATTGAAGAGTTAGCACAGACTAGCATATCTACTGACAGAACAGTGGAAGGCAAATTTGTGCATAGTCTTAATACATCCCAAAGCACAAGATGGTAAAGGTGGTCTGTGGGAAACTCAACAAGAGCATTGAGGGAGCAGTATGCAATACTGGAACCGAATGAAGATGCACCATGGCCTGCTGGACTGGATATAAAGCAACAGTTAGTACAGTTACCCAGTGAAGATAAAGCCACCATTTTAGTTGTGATTGAAAACAACACAGAAGATGATATCAGACTTCAAAACAGAACTGTACTTGGCTGGTTGTATGCTGTAGATGCTGTAAAGCAGGGGTTCTTAACCTTTGATGTTAATATTTGAATGACCTCGGAGCCCATTCAAATAGTAACACTGTATTGGTTTATTAACTAATTGATCTCACTCTTGGTTTGACTTGTATTCAATAACTAAATCAAATCTACCTATAGTAACAAGCACAAACCTTGTCAAATAAATTACATGATACAATGTGATCATCGCAAAGACATTTATTGATCATGTGTATGTACACCTGCACAGAAAGTCATGGAACAAATCAAGCTAATACAAGAACTCATTTAAAGGCTCAAGTCAGGCGTATTAACACAAAAATAACTAATAATTAGATTTGTCAACAAAAACAAGGGAGAGTTGAGTTAACAGTCATGTTTAATCTGGATGAATGCATGCTGCACAGGGCAGGATATTGTTATGATGATAGCGATGCATGTCCGTAGTCTTTAATATAAAACATTAGCGATGTGAGACAGCACACAGTGTTGTCACAAGTTAATCTGAGTGTATCACAGTTTCCCACAGCTGACAGTAGCAATATATCTGGGTGGAAACACGTCTGCACGTTTCACTTACACACTGTATGAAGAGTAAACTCGTCTCATATCGACTTGACGTCTGATAACGATGTATGACTTAAATATCAGACGGACAGCAAGAGCGTTTTATCTAGTTTTTTATTGACGTTCGTTGCATATTGAACAGGCATCAACAGAGTCACCTACTTTTTCGTTCACTCTTGTCCGCGTTCACTCTCGTCCGCGCACAGCCTAACGGACAGGTAGGGCATTTTACAGTAAACTGTTCCATTTATATAGGGTGACCAGATGTCCTCTTTTCCCCGGACATGTCCTCTTTTCGAGACCTAAAAAAAGCGTCCGGCAGGGATTCCAAAAACGTCCGGGATTTTGCTACGTCCGGGAAAATAGTTATTACCCCCCTACAAGTTTTGGAAATGGTATCTCCCTCACGTTCCACCTTCTTGTGCAAGCTCTGACTGTAGAGAGAACTGTCATTGGTCGACCGATCTCAACGTAAATGTAGGTTCACGGCATGCTATACTATACTACTACTACCCCCCCCCCCCTCCGCGCGACGAAGTGTCCTCTTTTTCACAAACTCAAATCTGGTCACCCTAATTTATAGTCTTTAAAACGATACACTAAGAAGAACGTGACAGAGAGGCTATGCAATCGAATTTCGCCGAAAGGTGACAAGTTTGCAGGTATGCAAAAAGGAGGACAGGGCATTGAAAATCCGGACTTCTGCTAACGGTTAGCTGAGTTTGCCAACTTCAACAACATGTGCAAGGCAGAAGTAGTAGAGCATAACATACCAGGAGAGATCACACTCCTGTGACCAATCATGCTTTAGACAGAGGTTCAGACCGCCCCAGCTCATTTGTATACAAGGACAAAGAAATACAGGCATAAATAAATGAAGAAATATGTGTGGACACATAAATACAGGCATAAACAAATGAAGAAATACAGAAATGTGGAAATGGCTTTAGTTAATGATGTCCTGTTTAGGTATCAACTTATATTTCTTTATTCCTGGATTTATTTATTTATACATTTATTTATTCCTGTATTTATTTATACATTTATTTATTTATACATTTATTCCTGCATTTATTTATTTATTCCTGCATTTATTTATTTACTTAAGTCATTTTCTGTGCTCCATAGCCCTCTGCTGCCCAGGTGAAGTTGAGCACCGTAGCTCTTTTAGTCGTAATATCGTTTGCCTCTCAAGGCTTCTTTCTGAGCTGTTGTTGAAGCAATCTCATAAGCCTCTTTCATTCTTGATTGCCATTTTTCCACATTGGCTAGTGAGTTCTTCCAATCTATCTTTTCAGTGTCAGTCAGCGTTCTCAGCATGGACAAGACAGTTCTATTGAAACGCTCCACCTGTCCGTTTCCTTGTGGGTGGTATGGGGTAGTATGAGAGCCACGCATACCACAGACCTTTTGTAGCTGTGAAAACAGCCGATTCTCAAATTCACTTCCCATGTCGTGGTGGATTCTGGCGGGAAAGACGAAGTTTAGGGCAAAGTCATTGAAAACCTTTTCCACCACTGTTTTTGCTGACTTGTTTTTTGTTGCATATGCTTGTGCAAAGCGTATAAAGTGGTCCATGACCACTAGAATGTATTCATAGCCATGCTTGCAAGTCTCAAGGTGAAGCAAGTCTATGGATACAAGCTCAAAGGGGTAGGTAGTGGTGATGGACATCAGTGGAGCTCTGGTGATCTTACTTGGCCGTTTTCTCTTCAGACATTCGCTGGCATGCATTACAAAGTGCTCCACATCATTTTGCATTCGGGGCCAGTAGAACCTATCTCTTATTAACCCCAGAGTTCTTTCTGCCCCTAAATGTCCCATTTATTTGTGCAGTTCTCTGAATACAGTCTCATGGTGCTCTTTGGGAAGGAGAAGCTGGTCTCTGCCATTGACTCTCCTGTAAAGAACTCCATCATCGTTTACATGCATTTTTTTCCATTGTCTGAGCAAGATTTTGACATCAGATGGTTTTGTTTTCAGGGCGCGACCTTTTGGCAGATAGTCTCTGGTTTTGTATTCTAGGAAGCGACCAATCACGGCATCTTGCTCCTGATTCAATCTGATGTCCTCTTGTGAGAGAACCTTTCCAACTGACAGTGCACTAGCCTAATAGCACTTTGGCTGACTACAGTTGTCTCATGAAAAGTGCTCACCCTCTGTAGCACTGCACTCTCTACAGCAGCACTGATAACATCCTTTACTTCCGCTGTGCACTGGGCCATGTACTGGTTTATGTCGAGTGGTAACCTGGATAGCCCATCAGCATCTGCATTACTCTTGCCCAGGCGGTATCTGATTGTGAAGTTAAAGTCAGACAGTTCAAACAAGAACACCTCTGCAAAGCATAACAACAACAGCACCTCTTGAAATGATCTCTAGAGATTATATGCATCTAGAGAGAAGCAAAGGGGGTGTAGAATACATTCTGGTAATAGTTGACCACTTTACAAAGTTCACATAGGCTTATGCAACACCAAATAAGTCAGGCAAGACAGCTGCATGCAAGATCTTTGATGACTTCATTTTGAGATTTGGTTTTCCTGCCAAAATTCACCATGACCGGGGAAGAGAATTCGAAAATGAGTTGTTCAAGAAACTGACGTTACGTAGTTGTGTCTCAAAGAGACGGAGCTTCACACAGAACGGGTTCATCTGTGTGTGCGGTTGTGCTACTACCTCTCTTTGCCTAGCAGGCTCTTGTTCAGTGTGAGATGATGATAAGATCAACTAGAGGCCAGGTCTGCCAACCATAGTGTGTCACTCAGCTCATGAAGAGGTCCTTCTCTTTCAAAAACTGGTCAGCTCAGCGCTGCAGCAGTTTTATTCCCTCAGGTCAGATTTAGGGAATAAAACCCTGAGAGGTCAGACTCAGGGAATAAAACCACTGCAGCGCGGAGCTGCGCCTGAGCAGCGCACCTCAGAGAGAGAGAGAGGAGGTCCGTGTTCAGCTCCGCTTTAAATTAGCAGACAAGTCTGCTGCTCTGTGTTATGAAGTCTCGTCTGAGAGGTTTCTGTGTCGCGCTGTGAGCGACCTCTTAGCTGTTATGAGGCATTTTCTCGTGTTTTGTTCGGACGGCAAAAATACGATTGTTGAGCTAGCAGGTTAGCTGCTGTTTGCTTGACTTTCTCTCCATTATATTTTTAGAATCTGCCGCGAGCCAATAAAAAAGGGGCCGCGGGCCATATTTTGGACACCCCTGTTCTAATGTAAAACAGCTTAATATCATGCTGAAGAAGAAACATTTGTATTTTATCAGGGAACAACATAAACAATCTGTTCAGTATAAGGGTCCCTGTTAGGGACAATCCACTCCTTCTTTTGTCCATGTTCAGTTTGTTGCTTACCTTTTAAAAATGTATGTTAAAGACCAGCAAATGATTAACTTTATACAAAAACAATAAGTGCCCCCTCCCAATGCAAAAAACAAACAAAAAACGAGTTAATGCATGATCAAATAATTAACGTCGTTAATAGTTTGCTGCGTTAACGCATTTTTTTACGCCCTAATATACATAGCATTATTACTGTAGGTAGATCTTTTTCACGTGGTCATTTTAAAAGTAGCTCGCGAGCCAAAAAAGTGTGGGCACCCCTGCTGTATAAACTTGAATTAATCTCCTATCTGACTGCTCGTGAGACACCACAGGGACTCACACAAGACCTCAGAGAGTTTGGATCAAAGTTCACTTTATGAAGATTTATTTTGTAACGCAGTTTACAAAATAAAACGAGTTGCACCCGGTAACATTAGACAACAGCTCCCGTTCCCGTCTGTCTAACGCAACAACCCCCAAACAAACAAACAGACACATTATTATATCGTAACAAACAGTTTTAGGTACCACCCCATCTCCAACCCCCTAATTACGTATCCCTCGTCACCCACTCTCCTCAGCATACTAGTCCAAGGCGGTGACATAAGGAATGTGGCTGTTTTTTTCTGTTGTCTTCCCTTATCGTTGTTTTGGTCTGGCCTTCCCGGTCCTGGCTCCTGAGCAGAATAAGGCCACTGCGACTATCTACGCTCAATGTTCCCTTTTAATCTGACGTTTTATCACATTAACCTCCCTCGTCGGGCTGAACATGTAATGTTAAATGATTTTTAAAGTGGTACTTTATACATAAAACAATCTAAACACAATACTTCATATTACGCATTATCATAAAACATTTTCCCTCCACAGTATTCTGAGCTGTACAAAATAAATTGAATAGACACGGTTTAGTGGTTTGTATTCATTCAGCCAAACATTACAGCAGTGGTTTTTGCAGGCACACCTGGCGGAGATCTGCATTCTAATGAGTTAACTTTTCGAGTTACATACATTTTTAATCCAGCTCAAGTTATGTTGACTTTTACCATTTTTTGTCAAACTATTTTTTTTTAGCTTAGACTTGATGACATTAATTACAAAGGGCAGTGTTATAGCTTATCAATATAAGTATAATTAATATAAATCACAAATGCACTATGCATCCCTCCCTTCCCATTAACCCTAATTCACCTGTAAAATATTTTTTAGAAGTAATGGCCTGTTATATGTAAAAGGTGAAAAGCAAGAGCAGTAATAAACAAAACAAAAACTGAAACATGTAATACTTTAAGTTACAGCTCGGTAATAACATATATTACAGTATGCAATACAAGCTGATAATATGTGACTTTATTAAGGTTCAATATGTTCTCATGCTAGAAAGTAACCCTTTAGATTGCCAATATGTGGTCAATTTATCCTAGCGTGCAATTTGCTGAGACCATTTCTGGAGAGAACATAATCATTTGCTCCCTAAACTAATCATTTATTTAATTCCTCAACATATGTCTTTGTAAAACATATTTCACATAAAGATAGAGGTACCAGATCATAGGCTGACTTAACATGATACAGCCTAGTAGAGTATAGTCTTCCAGAGTTTAACCCACAACCCAGCATGCAAGACAGGTATTAAAAGGGTATTGATATTGTTGCCTCATGTAGAAAGATACAAATGGCTTGAGTTAAATAGCAATACTGTTCTCGATAAGAGGAGGGTCCAGGTAGGTGTAGGGTATTTCAAGCTGCAAGTTTCTTGTTGAAATTGCTTCACTGAGGTCGGACAACTCTGCTTGAAATTCCTTAATCATCTGCTTTGGAGCAGGCTCGTGGAATCGTTCTTCGGGGTATGTACCAATGGGAACCTGCCAAAAGGACAAAACGAAACAGTAAATCAGATTGACACAGTATTGTGTTTGGTAAAGGCTTTTTTTTTAAAGCACTTTTAAAATGTGGACATGTTATAATAGTGTTCGTCGTCACCAAACTTACCATGTCAGAGTACGTTGATGAAAGCATGCAAAACAGTGCTCCAAAGTCGACTGTCTCGCCAACATTTGGGTGTGTCTCCAAAATCGTCTCCATGCTTGACTGCCCCTTAGGGGTTGGAGGAGGTTTGCGCATCAGGAGTGAGCCATTTGGCACCCAGGAGAAGTAGTCAAACTAAATTAAGAAAGAAACTTCAATATGAAACAACTTTGATAGAAAACTAATTAAATTAACTTATTTTAATGTCAAACATTGCAAGATAAAGGTATATAAATCTACACTGGAAATTCAACCTTTGCACCATTGTAATGCTCAGTCAAATGAAAAATGGAATGAATGAAAAGCAGATTGCAGACCTGCCAAATGTTCATACATCTGTGTTTGTCTTAAAACTAACTCATACACATTCATACATCAATACATATTCCAATGTCCCAACTCATTACCTGCCCACTGTTTACTGCAGCATGTTGACCCGTCACTGTGAAGATCACCATGGTGATGAATTTGATCACCTCCTCGACAGTATGAAAGCTGTCTGGTAAACCTGTTGGTAGCACAATTACTATCAGTTCATTTTTGGCAATCACTATCTTCATTGCAATACTATAGGCTTACTGTTAAATACCTGAGGCTTTGTTTCCCAAGAAGCCATATGTGAATATCTCACTGATCCAGTTCTGCAGCTCAGTGTCTTTACGCACTTCACTGTCTGAGGGATAGTAGTACTCCACCACTGCCTTCACAAAGCTAGTGAACACAACATTATTATATTTACATTGTGTATATGTGAATAAAACTGAAAAACTATATCTGTTGCTTGTAGAATAAATTGGTGTGGACAGTTGACATATGTATTGAAAGAAAACCTGTTGATGATCTTCCACAGCTTCAGGCCATCATCTCTGTAGTAGAAGTTGGGGATGGACTCCAGTCCTCGTGCAGTGATGTTCTCTGGCAGACAGAGGGAGCTGTAGGTCGTTTCAGAGAGATCCCTTCTCATGAGCTCTGTCACTCCGTCAAATCCAAGTGAACTCTAATAAATCATTAGTGGACACATATCTAAAATCAAAGACATTTCTTCAAGTAAAATAATTATGCATTGTATTCAGAAATATGTATTTTACAGAGCCATACCTTACTCAAAAACCCATCAGGTCCAAAAATATTCATGCGGGCTCCAATGTTTATGTGCAGAGTGGACTGGAAGTGTGGAAACAGCAGCTGTGCAGAGAAAGTGAAGAATTTAATCAGGCAGCACATCTTGTTTGTGTTGATCACCAAAGGTGAAGTTAATTGTTACTTCAAACGCTAGAAAATGTACTATTGAGTAAAAAGGTAACGCTTAATCACAATTGATGGAAGATAAAGATCTTACAAAGGCCAATACATCTTTGGTCTGCACTATTAAGACTTTTGCTTACAAGAATAAACATACACAATTGGTTTACTATGGAAAGAAGCCTTTCAATGTGCTGTCTTTTCTAGACAAGTTTATAATAATAATAGTAATAATAATAATAGTAATAATAATAATAATACTTTAATTTTATAGGAGAGAGACAAACAGAACAAAACAACACAAAATAGAAAGACAATTCAGCAAACAAAAACAAACAATCCCACCAAAAAATTAAATAAAAGGGCTTAGCAGGTGAAAGGTAAGGAGCAGGGCTTAGCAGGTGAAAGGTAGGGTGCAGGGGTTAGCAAGTGAAGGGTAGGGAGCAGGGGTTAGCAGGTGAAGGGTAGGGAGCAGGGGTTAGCACAGAGGTGGGCAAACTACGGCCCGCGGGCCGGATACGGCCCGCCGAGTATTAATATACGGCCCGCCGAGTATTATAATTATTATAACATTAAAAAAATATATTAAAAAAAAGTTATTAAAAAAATATATTAAAAAAAAGTTTTTTATTTTAAATAATTATAAGTTATAGTAAAGACCGCTGTAGCGCTTCTCCGTTCCCAAGTTCAGTTTCCCGAAGCACGATGACCACAACAGACCAGCGTTGATGTTTCTTCATGCTTATTTATTGCACAGCGCTCTTTTAGGCTTTTCGTGTGTGCAGCGGCTGTCATTCAGACGCTGTTGTGGGACTACGGATAATATTATGAACCCAGACACCACGGAGTTTGATGTTCCGACGTATGTGGAGTTTACACAACAAGTATAAAGCAGAACTGGTGGTTATTTCCAAGGTGGATGGCAGAATCGGTATCCGTTTTACGGAGATAAGACCGGCGCAGTTCCTGGAGGAGTCGGAGAAATTCACCGAGCTGTGTGCGGCTACGGATAATATTATGAACCCAAACACAAGGGTGTTTCATGTTCCGACATGTTTGGGACTTCCACAACAAGTATAAAGCAAAACTAGTGGTTATTTATTCCATAATCGATACCGGAAAAGACAGCTCTTTTTCACGGAGAGACCCGACGGCGATAAGCCACGCCCCCTTTGTCAAACACTCTCCATCCATCTGATACTGGCCAGGCCCGTCTGTCAAATTTTTTAATTCAATGTGGCCCCTGAGCCAAAAAGTTTGCCCACCCCTGGGTTAGCAGGTGAAGGGTAGGGAGCAGGGGTTAGCAGGTGAAGGGTAGGGAGCAGGGGTTAGCAAGTGAAGGGTAGGGAGCAGGGGTTAGCAGGTGAAGGGTAGGGAGCATGGGTTAGCAGGTGAAGGGTAGGGAGCAGGGGTTAGCAGGTGAAGGGTAGGGAGCAGGGGTTAGCAGGTAAAGGGTAGGGAGCAGGGGTTAGCAGGTAAAGGGTAGGGAGCAGGGGTTAGCAAGTGAAGGGTAGGGAGCAGGGGTTAGCAGGTGAAGGGTAGGGAGCATGGGTTAGCAGGTGAAGGGTAGGGAGCAGGGGTTAGCAGGTGAAGGGTAGGGAGCAGGGGTTAGCAGGTAAAGGGTAGGGAGCAGGGGTTAGCAGGTAAAGGGTAGGGAGCAGGGGTTAGCAGGTGAAGGGTAGGGAGCAGGGGTTAGCAAGTGAAGGGTAGGGAGCATGGGTTAGCAGGTGAAGGGTAGGGAGCAGGGGTTAGCAGGTAAAGGGTAGGGAGCAGGGGTTAGCAAGTGAAGGGTAGGGAGCAGGGGTTAGCAGGTGAAGGGTAGGGAGCAGGGGTTAGCAGGTGAAGGGTAGGGAGCAGGGGTTAGCAGGTGAAGGGTAGGGAGCAGGGGTTAGCAGGTGAAGGGTAGGGAGCAGGGGTTAGCAGGTGAAGGGTAGGGAGCAGGGGTTAGCAGGTGAAGGGTAGGGAGCAGGGGTTAGCAGGTGAAGGGTAGGGAGCAGGGGTTAGCAGGTGAAGGGTAGGGTGCAGGGGTTAGCAAGTGAAGGGTAGGGAGCAGGGGTTAGCAGGTGAAGGGTAGGGAGCAGGGGTTAGCAGGTGAAGGGTAGGGTGCAGGGGTTAGCAAGTGAAGGGTAGGGAGCAGGGGTTAGCAGGTGAAGGGTAGGGAGCAGGGGTTAGCAGGTGAAGGGTAGGGAGTGGACTTCAGGAGGATCCCCCCAACACTACCCCCCATCACCATTCACAACAGCACTGTTTCTGCGGTGGAGACCTTCAAGTTTCTGAGATACACAATCTCCCGGGACCTGAAGTGGGCCTCCAACATCAACACCATCTGCAAAAAGGCCCAGCAGAGGCTGTACTTCCTGCGCCAGCTCAGAAAGTTCAACCTGCCTCAGGAGCTGCTGATCCTGTTCTACTCCGCCATCCTCCAGTCTGTTCTCTGCACTTCCATCACTGTGTGGTTTGGATCGGTCACCAAACAGGACAGAGTCAGACTCCAACGGATCGTCAGGTCTGCAGAGAGAACCATTGGTTCCAGTCTCCCCTCCATTCTGGACTTGCACACCGCCAGAGTCAGGAAGCGAGCTGGAAAGATCACTGCAGACCCCTCACACCCTGGACACAAGCTGTTCCAACTCCTGCCCTCTGGTAGGCGCTACAGAGCACTGTACGCCAAAACCACTAGACACAGAAACAGCTTCTTCCCACTGGCCGTCACTCTTATGAACAGTTAAACAGACTCTTCCATCTGCATTATCGACACTTTTTTTTGGGGGGCGGGGGACACCGTGGGCCACCTTGGAGATGGAGGATTTACAATTGTTTATGGCAATGAATTGATGTTGGTCTGAAAGATATGAGGTGAACCAGGAGAGGACAGTGAGGAGTTGATGATGTTTTTTATGATGAGAGGGGAGATTGAGGGGAGGCAGGCCTTGACTAAGGGGGTCGAGGGCACAGGTGGAGGTCTTCATTCTGGAGACTGTGGAGGAGAGGTCCATTTCAGTGATTGAACTGAAGGATGAGAGTGAGTGGCTTGGAAGTAGGGGAGGGTCATGTTGAGGGCTGGGGGGTGAGGTAGTGGAGGGGGAGCGGGCAGCCAGCTGGTTGTGTATTGTAATGATTTTGTCATTAAAGAAGGAAAGAAATGAGTTGCATTTGCTGGTGGTGAAGGAGGTGGAGATGGTTTTGGGGTTGTTGGAGCCAGATTGGATAGTGAGAGGAGCGGGCGATATTGAGGGCATCTTTATATTGTAGTTGGTGGAGTTTGAAGGCATCAACGTGAACAGTGAGTCCAGTTTCTTTAGCAAGACGTTCCAGTTGACGGCCCTGCACTTTGAGGTGGCGAAGTTGGTCAGTGTACCAGGGGTGCAGACCAGGTCAAGTGTGTGTCCTTTTTTGTGGGTGGGAAAGTCGACATGTTGGGTGATGTTGAAGTAGTTAAGGGTGTCCAGGAGTTCTGTTGAGCTTGTGGAGTCAGGTGAGTCGACGTGTATGTTAAAGTCACAGAGTAGCAGGATGGATGGAGAGATGGCGCAGAGTTGTGTGAGGAATTCAGACAGATCAGAGGGGAAAGCAGGGTTAGGTTTTGGGGGGCGGTAAATGACTGCAGTAAGCAGGGGTTTGGGACCAGACAGTTTAAAGACAAGGTGTTCAAATGAGGAGGGAGCCGGGATGGTTATTAAACTTGTAGTGATCTCTTTGCAAAAAATTGTGGCTATTCCACCACCATGCATGAATATCCAGGGGGTGTGGTTTGGTTTAGTGAAAAATAGTCCTGTTGGTTTTGCCATGTTTCAGTTAAAAAGAGAAAGTACAGATTATTATCCTTTTATTATAAGAGATACTCAAATGGTGGAGGACAAGTTCCATTGTAAAACATCTGGAGAGTGATATGCAAATGTATTTTATAGACTGAATGACTATATGTCAAAAGAGAAACATCTTAGTAGATGTAATTTCCTGTCTCTGCTCTATCGACTCTCTAGTAACGACATACAACAGCCAAAAGTATACCTGCAAAATCAATCAGTAAAAAGTCAGATCATCAGTTCAGATCAAGGGAATAGATTTTTTTTAAAGCACCAGCAATCATACCTTATAGAGGGGATGAATCACAGAGAAACTGCGGAGAGTGGCAACAGTATAGACCTCTGGCAGAAAGTGAGTTTTCATGAGGTGTTGGATTGATCCATGATCCATAGAATCAGCATTTTTAATAAACATCTTGGCAAGCAGCCAGTCAGTCTCCGAGTCACTGGGCAGAAAGATGGGGTTCTGCTCAGAAGGTTGTTGATGCAACTGGAATTTGATGAAAACATATTTAATTTTTGAAGGTTAAAATAGTGCAACTGGACTTTTGAAAACATAGTAATGTACTGTGTAATGTAATATGATCATGTGACTAGACCTGTATTGCAATGGGCATCAGTTTGTTTTCTGGGTTCATGTAGAGCAAACAGAGACCAGCAGTCACATGCAGAGGTTCTCCATTATAGGATCTCGGGGGTATTCCATCCATCTTCTTCTGGTCAGAGAGGAATATATTCCCTTTCTGTATGGGAACGAAAGACAGAGGAAAGAAGTGTTTCAAACATCAATAGGAGTCACAGATAAATTGAGGCAATATGATATCGGGATAATAAACATACAAAATCGTCTCCCAAAGCAGAGATTATCTCCAAACTAAAGCCCCTCTTCTTCTTTCATACCTTCATTTCCTCCTGCAGAGAGCTTCCCTCTTTCAGGAACGGCTTCACCATCTCCTCTGTGACTGGGAAGTTTGGGGGAAGCTCTGAGCAGCGCTTGATCACCATGGGATTGAGTCCGTTCAGAAACTGGGATCCATAAAAGTCATCTTCCTTCCAGTGCTCTGTAACATACTCTGGAAAAAATGCAAATATGATATATAATACAATATCTATATATCTATGTAATATCTAATGTCTAACTTTGTTTAAGTACAACATGTTGATCATAGCCATTGCTGGTTTGTTGCTGACATATTTTTACTTTGTATGAAAATGTATTGTTTTACCCAACAGGAACAACATCTAATGTAATGAAATTCGACATTGTGAACTAATTTTAATGGTTAGCTAATTATGGGTTGTATTCAGTTGTATAGACACACCTTGCGGATATCTACACTGTTGAGTGCACCTTTCTAGTTAAAAGTGTTCCTTGGGTTTTCATTTTGGAATAATTTAACATTTTGGTAAATCCTAGATAGATTACAGAGATATTAGTACCGAGTCCACCTAATTAATCAATTATCACATTTTCTTAAAGTGTTTTCATATATATTGTATTAATATATTTGCAGAATGAACTGTTGTTGTGTTGAACTAATGATATGATCTGCCAAATGCTCATATTCATTCACTTATTGTTATGAAATGATGTCAATGACATTATTCATGATTTGGATCACGGGGAAAAACAATCTACCTGACATTGTTGTCTTTTTCCACCAGAAGATTTTTTTCATGTCTTCAATTCTTTTCCATGTTTCAGCAGATCCAATCAGCCCCTTGAGCTTCAGTTCAATACCACTGAAGTAAGACAGGGTTAAAAAAAAAAGGTATACATAATACATGATTAAACAGCATACTGATATTATTGTTTCAAATTTACTTTTTGCCTCAAAACATAGAAAATAAAACTAGTTGTGTATACATTATCTATGTAGACATACGTTTTCATTTTCACAACATCCATTTCAGCTGATTTGGACTGAGAGAAGCGGAGTTCAGCTGGGAGCTCCAACAAATTATTGCAATGGTTGCTGTACGGTAGTCCTTCAGCCAAAATCTTCCATCTGAAAAACAACCCCACAAAATAAAAGAAGTTACCAAGAGGCAAGTATGAATTTCTCCGGATGAACTTCTGAAACTATAACAGCAGCTCCTGGTACATCCTGTACTGCACACATACAAACTCACTGGTAAAAGCTCTTTTTAAGGATGAGCTCTTTTTCGCGGCGGTCAATCAACAGGGGATGGTCCTCCTCAAAACCCTTCAAGGCTGAGGCATGAAGGGAACATAACATCAATACAACTTTAAAAGACAGAATTGACAAACTGTCAACAAAACAAACATGTGAAAAATAAGTTATGTCAATAAATCTCAATATTTATGATCTTTCATCAACTATTTGGGGAACTTGAAACAGACCTCTCCCTCCTCTGAGCTCCACCAGTTCTCCTCTAGAGATCCATCTGTAACAGGGGAAAAGAATGGCTTCTCCTTCAAGAGTCGTCACCACTATTTTGGAAAGGTACCACTCATCTTCTGGGATATAGGAAAAAGGATCTTTCTCCACCTTGACCAGCAGAAGTTTCCCCAGAGACAGCTTGGTGCTCAGGGTGTAAGTTCCTGTCTTAAAATAAAGGTTAATGTAAATTTAAACAAAACAATTCAAATATAATACAATTCAACATGAATGTTAGAGTGTTGTAAATACACATTTACCCTTAATATTTAATATAACATAACATACGTAAGTAACCAAGGAGTACAAATGTCCGCACAGACCGGACAGTCTTCTTAAATATTTATTTTGATATTAAAACATATAGAAATCTAGATCATCTTCTAGATACATGGTTATAGACGAGCATGCCAACTCACTGTGGAAAGCCTTTTATAAATACATCCTAATGGAAATATTTAAAGTTCCAGCTTTTAAAAAGCAATGAGTTGACTCTGACAACTGAATTTAAATGTATCATGTGACCTTAGCACCATGAAGATGAAATGCCATTAGATTGTGTTTTCCGTGAAGATTTTAAATGTAAGCCTGTGAAGATGAACCAAAAACGTATTGTGTGTGAATGCGTGGTAGTCTTTGTAACATCACACAATGTCAAAGTCAATGCAGTTCTCCTTAGGAATGGAAGAGTCTACAAGTCCAGGTGGAAAGAAGGAGAGAAGCAAAGGTAGGCTAAAGCTTAGTGAAGCTGGGCGAGGTGTGCGTGTGCCAGAAAAAGGTGTCGTCATGTCATATGTCACACCGTAAGTGTTCACCGGGAAGTCAGAGCTTTTCAGATGTGATAACTAACAATACAAAGCAATGATAAACATAAAAAAAATAAAAAGCAATATAAACATGTCTGAGGTTTTTACAAAGAAATTACGTTTTTGAATGCGTTAGCTCTTAAAAATCTACATTTGAGTATATATTTTGCCAGCCAAATAAAATTGATTCCAGGGTATTACATTTTCTTTCTTTATAAGGCATTTACAACTTGACGTCTTTCTTTACAGGGCTTGTATGAAGGCAATAATGAACTCCATTACTATGAGTTTCCACTTAAATACAATTCCTTCTTGGTATTGAGGAGGTTGGTTTGTGGCGTTAAGTGAGTAATTGTACTTGTTACGTTCCACTAATGTTAACATTAATGTATTTACTGTTTTCCCAACCATAGTTAATAAATGTGATAGCAGTTGAGAATATTCTGTTTCTACTCAATATAATTATAATTACTAACAACTACAGACCCCTCACACCCTGGACACAAGTTGTTCCAACTCCTCCCCTCCGGTAGGCGCTACAGAGCACTGTAAACCAAAACCACCAGATACAGGAACAGCTTCTTTCCACTGGCCGTCACTCTGATGAACAATTAATCAGACTCTTCCATCTGCACTATCTGCACTTTTTGACTACTGTCTCTAATGTCTTTTTCATCTTTTTTATATTTATCTTGTTTACTGTATATATTGTGTGTATAAGTACGAAGAGCAGAGTGAAACCGGAGTCAAATTCCATGTATGTGCAAACTTACATGGCCATTAAAGCTGATTCTGATTCTACGAATGTTTTTTACATCACAATTCTTCACTAAGCTCCTCCATAAAACATCCACTGTCCGAACCTTCGTGAGCAACCTCGGACCTGCCAACCTTACAGTGGTGTGTATGGGCTCTGCATGTCCGACCGCAGATATCTCCAAAGTTTAGGTGAGATAGTTTTATATTTCGCATTTCCAAAGCCAAAAACACAAGAGGAGCGATGTCGGATATGGATTAACAATGTAGAAGACCTCACCCACAGCTGAATCCATCGAAGATCAACACAAACTACTTTGTTTGCTCCAAAGTAAGATGATAATACCTTTAGTTATCTTAACATGTATGCAAACAAAGAGAGTTGAATTTGAATTATCATTAATTTATGATATCCGATGTATGTATCAAGCCCACGATGTGGGAGCAATTTCCTAGCTCAATTCATAATTAATCTGTAAAGTTAACCCCCTGCAGAGGTCCAGGCTAAACCATGAATGTCCTCAATCCCTAGAAACGCTCCTTGCTGACTCAGTTCAGTACGTATGTTGCTTTAGGAAAGCGTCTAAAGAGAACATATGTCCGCCAAGTATAGACAGACTTCAACGTGTTTTATTTGAATGTTTACTAATGTAAGGTATATAGAGGTATTAGTATTACATTGAGACTGTTTCATAACCAGTTAAAAATTTAACCAGTAAAAAATTCCTGGCTGACGGCCAGGCCATGCAGACCTGTTTTTTCCTGCTTGTCTTGTGTGTGTGTGTGTGTGTGTGTGTGTGTGTGTGTGTGTGTGTGTGTGTGTGTGTGTGTGTGTGTGTGTGTGTGTGTGTGTGTGTGTGTGCCTTTGCTCCCCTGTCCTCAGATTCCCTGCTGTTCCATGACAGTTTTCTCTTTGGGTCCTGCTGGAAATAAAAACCCTTCATACTCTCTGGTCTGTGTCTGCGTCTGGGTCCGCCACCACACACCGTGACATAAAGTGTATTGATTATATAAAATGTAAATGTTTCTTTAATTAGTCTGAAGACAAATACTACCCCAGCATATATGTATAGTACACAAACAAAAGCCATTACATTGTCCCACAACTAATTTAAGGATGTTCAACAGGATTCAACTTACTGTTCCAGTTACATGGTCGAAGCCAAAATTGTCCAACTCGGTTCTCTCACTCTGCCCTCCAGTTCCAAATAAGGTGACATATATGTGGTCCCATGTTCCTGCATATTGCATGTCACCTGTTGTGACCTCTAGCTTGTACTCAGCCATGATCAGTCTGTGGAAACTGTCAAGAAAAATAAACACATTTAGATCTCTAAATTGCAGAGTGAAAGCTCCAATTCTCTGCAAAAAGTCATTAATGACACTGTATGAATGTTTTGCTCCTGTTTACACTAAATGTTTTAAATTCATAACTTATTTATTTAGCTTTTGATAGTGTTTCTAAACTCAAATTTTTTTGTCAACAGGCATACAACAACCTTGTTAATGCTTAACTTTGTCTAGATTATCCTGTTTACATTACTACAAGTGTAGTATTTGGATCATCAACTGTCCATGAGGAAAGAAAAGGAAAGTTCCTACCTAAACCTTCAGGTTGAAGCTGTTCTGTGCTCTGTGTTCCTGCTTTTTGACTCCTTTAAGCGCCTCCACCCTGATTTATACCTTTTTGTTACTACCGCCCTCCCATAAGAGGTGATGTCACTCAACGATAAATGTTGTGTTCTTTGATTTCAGCAGATAAACAGTAGGAGTGGGGGGAAAAATCGACTCAGCATAGTATACTTTGCGTGGTGATATTGTATCGATACACGGAAGCCAAGTATTGATCTTTTATTATATAAATTATAAACTTTTTGGTCCAAAATCAATTGCTTTTTCAGTCCACTAGATGGTGCTGGTAGGAAGGAAACAAAAATGGTGACACCGGAGAAAGAAATTAGAAATGCGCCGTACGTCTTGACTTCCTGCCACTCGTAGCGCCGCTGCTCGCACAGCTGTTGCTCGACATACAGGACAACACTCGCGACACAGCGCCGGTCAAAGACCTTAAAAAAGCATGAATCAAACCGGCTGCTGGTAAACGAGGGCGTTTGATGTTCCGGCGTTTTGGGGATTTCCACAACAAGTATAAAGCAGAACTAGTGGTTATTTTCATGGTGGATGGCGTAAATGAAAACTGTTTACAGGCACGGAGATAAGCCCCACCCCCTCTCCGGCGCAAATGACGCCACTATGTAGACTGTAGTACAAACAGTAATACAAGCAGTTCAGTTTGTCAGGTGCAACATATATGACATGTTGCTCAGTTTGTCTGCTTGACAATCACATTTTGCTGTAATAAAAATGATTGAAGTGAGATGAACAGACTGAAAACCTTATCTTATTAGATCAAATATGTTGACAAAGTTTTCATTTGGGGACAATTTGCAGTTGGAAAAAAGAGAATAAATTGCAATACTCAACATATCGCAGTATCGTGATAGTATCGAATCGTGGGACCTCTGGTGATTCCCACCCCTAATAAACAGTGCCCTCCAGAATCATTGGCACCCTTATTAAATATGATTATTTTTTTTGCTGTTTATCCTCTTAGTCTTTCACTCAAAATATTGACAAAAATCATACCTTTTCATTGAAGTAAAAGTATTGAAAGATTTGTATTTTCTTTGACAATAAATTAATATGTGTGCCACAATTATTGGCACCCCGAGAAAATGTCATGATTACAATCTAACTGAAGTCTAATTCCAGTCATATTTTATATTTGTAAGTTCACCTGATTAGGAACTCTTAAGTGGTCAACCATGACTTCCTGTTTCACTGGGGTATAAATATGAGGTTACACAGGCCAAGTTCCCTTTGTCATTCATCACTATGGGAAAGACCCGAGAACACAGTGAGGATTTGCGAAGAGAAGTTGTTGAGCTGCACAAATCAGAAGATGGATATAACAAAATCTCTAAACAGTTGAAAATACCCATTTCCACAATCAGGGCAATTATTAAGAAGTTTAAAGTGACAGGAGATGTTAAGAATCAGCCTGGAAGAGGACATGTGTGTACATTGACCCCACGCACCGTGAGGAGGATGGTTCGACTGGCAAAAGAATCTCCAAGCATCACAGCTGGAGAATTGCAGAGTTTAGTTGAGTCTTGGGGTCAGAAAGTCTCCAAAACTACCATCAGATGCCACCTACATCCTCACAAGTTGTTTTGGAGGGTTGACAGAAAAAAGCCTCTGCTGTCAATAAAAAACAAACTAAAGCGCCTACAGTTTGCCAAATGTTACTGGGACTTTCAATGGGACCGGGTTATATATTCAGATGAGACCAAAATAGAGCTTTTTGGCAACAAACATCAAAGGTGGGTTTGGCGTAGACCACGGGTCTCAAACTGGTGGCCCACGGGCCATTTGTGGCCCCCCTCCCAACAGCCCGCTACATAATGCCCAAATTATCATATTTCCGGGCTGCAATTATTTATTTTTTCTTCATATAAATTCAAACTACCCCTTAATATACAATTGAAATAAAAACCAAAATTCTATTACATTTTTTTTATTTAGTTTGACTCAAAATAATGGCAAAGGTGACCACACATGACCGGGTAGTTTTGGAAAAGAAGCGGACAGGTTACGCAGGTCAGCTGTTTGTAGACCCCTTCTCAGCGGATGTGGAGAGTGTCCCGAGTATGTTGCAAATGGAACTTAGTGACTTGCAGTGCAACAGTGATCTAAAAGCTCAATTCAGACAATTTATGAGAGAATTGCCTCCATCCTTCCATGAGCAGACAAAAGTGATCAGTCGGGTAATGTGCCTTTTTGGAAGCACATATCTGTGTGAGAAACTTTTCTTGACTATGAACTTTAATAAATGTAAGTACAGGTCCAGGCTTAGTGATGCCTATCTTGATGCTGTACTCCGGTTTTCCACTGTGACCTGGATCAGGGTTTCCACTGTGACCTCGATCAGGGTTTCCACTGTGACCTGGATCAGGGTGTCCACTGTGACCTCGATCAGGTTGTCCACTGTGACCTGGATCAGGGTGTCCACTGTGACCTCGATCAGGTTGTCCACTGTGACCTGGATCAGGGTTTCCACTGTGACCTGGATCAGGGTTTCCACTGTGACCTCGATCAGGTTGTCCACTGTGACCTCGATCAGGGTTTCCACTGTGACCTGGATCAGGGTTTCCACTGTGACCTCGATCAGGGTTTCCACTGTGACCTCGATCAGGGCAAATGTGGCTCAGCTGTGTGAGCAGAAGCGCTGCCAGGTATCTGGCAAGAAATAGAATAAAGTACAAATGTATTCAGGGATTGCATTTGTTGGTTCGGTGCAATGTTTCAATAAGTTATAAAAAAGAAAGAGAAAAAAAAGAGGGAAACTTTCAAAAATATTGCGCTTTCTGTGTGGCCCTTCTATGAGATCACAATACCAGCAGTGGCCCCAAGCCAAATTGAGTTTGAGACCCCTGGCGTAGACAATGAAAACCTAACAGCCTCTGCCAGGAAGCTTAAAATGGGTTGTGGTTGGACCTTCCAGCAGGACAATGATCTGAAGCACACCTCAAAATCTCTGCTGTTCAGAGTCATATTGATCCCGCTCACTCAAAATTAAGCCAAACGAGTCATACGGATTAGTATTGAAAGTAAACTTATTTATAGTGGTATAATTAGTTTAATTTCTAGAATGACTTTCTGTATTGAGTTTGGAATGACCAGCTCAAAAGCTGACTTTATGTCTGTGACACGAGTCACTGCCATCCTGGTGGGGTCTGGCACTGTCTTTATAATATTTTCGGCAGACAGTCTTGACTGATGTGTATTGGGTGAGCATGATCACTGTGTTTCACAATTTTTTGACACGAATGTCTCGCTTGGAGGAACGGGTATATCACTTTCCTCATCTGATGGTTCATAATCATTAGCATTATAATCTGACTTGACCTCAAGATGTTCTTCAGACACATCCTCCTCTAATTCACTGTCGTGATCAGAGCCTCTAGGGCTGTCATCCTTTTCCCCAGCAATGCTTTTGTATGTTTCGCCTCTTTCCTGCTAAGTTTGGGCGGATTTTTCCCACGAGAAAATAAAAGGTTCCGGTCAAAGTCAAAATAGTATCTGTATGTATTGCACAGGTGGGGTAGTGAGTTGTCATACCATGAGGAAAGATAAGGAAAGTTCCAACCTACGCCTTCAGATTGAAGCTTCTCTGGAATTCTGCTTGTTGGCTCTTGTAAACCCCTCCTCCCTGACTTTTACCTTTCTTATTACTACATCCCTCCAATAAGAGGTGATGTAACTCTAAACTAAAAAAATGTTTCAACCAGGCCTGTCCACACAAGTATTGTATTGCTTAACAAAATGTATGGGGGTAAGTGGGATGGGAGCCAGAGCCTTCATTTATCAAGCTCCTCTTCTTTGGAACCAGCTTCCACTTTAGTCCTGTGGGCAGACCCTCATTTAAGAGTAGGCTTAAGACACTTTAGTTTTCAACAACATTTATTTTCAGACAGTCACTTTCTTTGTCCATTTTTCAGTTGTATGTCTTGGTACACATAATATTCAGGTACAGTGTACAACACACATAAAAACAAACATCAAATGGTGCTCACTCCAAGAGAAAAGAGAAAAAAAGAGGGGAAATAAGGATAATAATAATGAATACATAAATAATTAAATTAAAATTAAAATAGAAATAAAAAAAATATTTAAATAGGATGAAGAACTAATAATTCTCCACTCCTGAGTGTAGTATTGTTTGTGCTATATATGCTTTTCAGAGAGGATTGCGTATGATTTGTGTGTGTGTATAGAGAGAGTTAACGAGAGCAGTTCAACCAGAGGGCCAAGCAACATATGGTAATAACCCTCATTGTAATAATAATGCTGCGACAGGACTCCATCGTTTAGTAAAGATAGGTTTCTGGAGCCTCAATGAATATGTGATTCGCTCCATTTGATAGCCGTCACATACTTTTTGGATTCATATGTCGTATGTCGGTGGATCCGGTTTTAACCATCTGATGGTTATACCCTTCAATGCTTCTATGAGTAGTATGTTTAGGAGGTATTTTTTGGCCCTCCAATCCAGGCCTTCAGGTATTGCTCCCAATAATGCTACTGTCGGGCCTTGTTGGATGTCTTCTTGGAATATTTCTTTGAGGGCATCAAAGACTTCTCTCCAGTATACATTTAACTTGGGGCATAGCCAGAATATATGTGTGTGATTGGCATCGCTTCCGCAGTTTTGCCAACACAAGTTGGAATGTGATGGGCCCATTTTAGCTACTATTTCTGGTGTTCTGAAGAATCTGGTGATTATTTTCCTTTTAAATTCCCTCCAGGTGTTTGAGTTTGTAACTAGGTGTGCCTCTGTGCACATTTCCTTCCAGGTATTCTGTGGTATGATCTTGTTGATTTTCGCTTCCCATCTCTGCTTTATCTGTTGGGAATGATGTAGATTCATAGATATAAATATGTTGTATAGTTTACTTATTGTTTTCTTATCTTCGTTCCCCACCTCAAACCCTCACCGACCTACTACTGGACCCTCTGCAGTTCGCATACAGAGCAAACAGGTCTGTAGGCGACGCAGGCAGCAAGCATGGCCCTCCACTTCATCCTCCAGCATCTGGACTCACCAGGAACATACGCCAGGATCCTGTTTGTGGACTTCAGCTCTGCCTTTTGTACCATCATCCCTTCTCAGAGCCGCACACCGTGCCTTCAAAGGTCTGCTCCGTAAAGCTGATAACGCTGCTTGACAGGCCACAAAGTGCTTGCCTCTTGCGCATTTTGGTTGTAGTGGCAACATACAAAGCATGAATTTAACTGCACAACAGCTGTTAGCATAGACAACAAGGCCGGCAATGTCTGTAATTTGTTATCCATGTTGAATTAACCATTGGTAGCCGCTCGGTAAACAGCGATACAATAATCTTTCTAGCAATGTCACAACAGACACCCAGTTCATAACACTGCAAATATATAGATATTGCAATACTTTCATGAGTGGGTCATAGGTTCAGTCACAATTGTTGGACCTCATTCTGCAGTTAGACTTAACTGACATTTAATTAAATTAAAATCTTCAAGATGGTGTCACAACCCGGCTATGAGGCTATGACAAATATGGGAAAGGACACAGTGGATGATGGTAAATTAAAGGTGTTTATTATAATCAAGTAAAGAAAAGATTACAATTGTGAAGTGTGTCAGTCAGTAACATCAGTAATGTAAATATGAATGCATGAGCATGATGAAGTGTGGGGTGTTGTCAGCGAAAACAAAGGAAGACCAAACCAAGACATAACCAGGCATGAGCTGGAGAGAGAGAGTGAGGGGAGAGCAATCCAGGAGAAGGGCTTTTATTCCTTATGGTGCTCCAGCACTAGGTGCTCTGCATCCAGTAATTGGCCACACCCACGTTCCTGCGACCCGTTCAGGGCCACAGGAACAAATAGCTGGCAACACCACACTTGTACGGTGTTATGGGCAGGGGCCGTCATAATGGCCACTTTATGAAAGCGTGGTTTATACTTGAAACAGTAAAGCTGGCGCTAGTCATTGCTACACGTCAAATCAAATGTTTTAGTATATTCAACTCATCCTTTCTGTCATATGCATTGAATGTGTTTTACCTCTGTTATGTGGTTAATTCTGCTCTCCTTAAGGTTTCTTCCCTTTTTCTCCCCATTAAAAGTTGTTTTGGCTCCTTGACTATTTTTTCAACGAATGCGCCACACAAATATAAAGCCTCTGCTGTATTTGCAAATTACATTTATGTATGTGACTGGGAGAAAGTGTGTCTGACTCCTGGCCTGAGATGGCCTTTGTATTTTAAATCACCATGATGTTATGAACAAGAATGCTTCTTTTAGAAAATATAAGATTGAAGATTGATTCTATAGTTCACAGATTGACAGCTTGATCCCTTCTACATTTTTGAAGGTTGTTCGCTCAATATGTTCAGGCATTAGTAGTAGTGTGCTACCAAATAAAGCTGCATTATAAAAACATTACAGACAAAACAAGTATGCTAAATGCCCTAAATCAGCAATTTAGGGTATTTAAAATTCTTCTGACTCTCAAGAAAAGTTGCCTTTTGACTTTTAATGAATGAACAGGATGCTTTAAAAAAAGACACACATCAGGAAATGAACTGGCCTTGATAGTTGAGATCCATATTTGTTCACAGTTTGCTGCAGAGAATCATTACATTATGTCATCACTGCTCAGCAGATATCTGTGGTTTTGGACTTTGAACTATTTGATGCATATCATGAGTCCAAGCTCAACTACCAAAACTACTCATTTAAGTTATTCCTCAGCATATGTGTATAGAAAACATAATTAACACAGAGATACAGGTACCCCATCATAGGCCGACATAACATGATACTGTCTAGAGCAGTGTTTTTCAACCTTTTTTGAGCCGCAGCACATTTTCTACAATAAAAAAATCCACACACCAACAACCAAAAAAGTTACAAAATGTCACATTGTAGCATAATACAGCATATATGTTATGTAATTATTGCGCTACCTACTGGCATGGAAGAGTATTTAATTATCAGGCCAGCCACTATATTGCAGGCTCAGACGCTCAACAATGGAAATTATTTGCGGCAACTAAATAATAATTTTTTGGACTGATTAAGTGAAATTGGACATTTTCCCACGGCACACCGGACTATCTCTCACGGCACAGTGGTTGAAAATCACTGGTCTAGAGCATAGTCTCCCAGAGTTTAACCCACAACCCAGCATTCAAGACAGATATTTATATTGTTGGCTCATGCAGAGAGATACAATACAAATGGCTTGAGTTAAATAGTAACACTGTTCTCGATAAGAGGAGGGTCCAGGTAGGTGTAGGGTATTTCAAGCTGCAAGTTTCTTGTTGAAATTGCTTCACTGAGGTCGGACAACTCTGCTTGAAATTCCTTAATCATCTGCTTTGGAGCAGGCTCATGGAATCGTTCTTCGGGGAATGTACCAATGGGAACCTGCCAAAAGGACAAAACGAAACAGTAAATCAGATTGACACAGTATTGTGTTTGGTACGCGCTTTATTTTAAACACTTTTAAAATGTGGACGTGTTATAACGAGTGTTCGTCGTCACCAAACTTACCATGTCAGAGAACGTTGATGAAAGCGTGCAAAACAGTGCTCCAAAGTCGGCTGTCTCGCCAACATTTGGGAGTGTCTCCAAAATTGTCTCCATGCTTGACTGCCCCTTAGGGGTTGGAGGAGGTTTGCGCATCAGGAGTGAGCCATTTGGCACCCAGGAGAAGTAGTCAAACTAAATTAAGAAATACAATTCAATATGTAACAACTTTTATAGAAAACAAATTAAATTAACTTATTTTAATGTCAAACATTGCAGGATAAAGTTATGTAAATCTACACTGGGAATTCAACCTTTGCACCATTGTAATGCTCAACTAAATGAAAAATGGAATGAATGAAAAGCAGATTGCAGACCTGTCAAATGTTCATACATCTGTGTTTGTCTTAAAACTAACTCATACACATTCATACATCAATACATATTCCAATGTCCCAACTCATTACCTGCCCACTGTTTACTGCAGCATGTTGAGCCGTCACTGTGAAGATCACCATGGTGATGAATTTGATCACCTCCTCGACAGTATGAAAGCTGTCTGGTAAACCTGTTGGTAGCACAATTACTATCAGTTAATTATTGGCAATCACTATCTTCATTGCAATACTATAGGCTTACTGTTAAATACCTGAGGCTTTGTTTCCCAAGAAGCCATATGTGAATATCTCACTGATCCAGTTCTGCAGCTCAGTGTCTTTACGCACTTCACTGTCTGAGGGATAGTAGTACTCCACCACTGCCTTCACAAAGCTAGTAAAAACAAAATAATTAGATCTACATGTTGTATATGTGAATAAAACAGAAAGACTATATCTGTTGCTTGTAGAATAAATTGGTGTGGACAGTTGCAATATTTATTGAAAGAAAACCTGTTGATGATGTTCCACAGCTTCAGGCCATCATCTCTGTAGTAGAAGTTGGGGATGGACTCCAGTCCTCGTGCAGTGATGTTCTCTGGCAGACAGAGGGAGCTGTAGGTCGTTTCAGAGAGATCCCTTCTCATGAGCTCTGTCCCTCCGTCATGTCCAAGTGAACTCTAATAAGTCATTAATGGACACACATTTAAAATCAAACACATTTCTTCAAGTAAAATAATTATGCATTGTGTTCAGAAATATGTATTTTACAGAGCCTTACTTTACTCAAAACCCCACCAGGTCCAAAAATATTCATGCGGGCTCCAATGTTTATGTGCAGAGTGGTACGGAAGTGTGGAAACAGCAGCTGTGCAGAGAAAGGGAAGAATTTAATTAGGCAGCACATCTTGTTTGTGTTGATCACCAAAGGTGAAGTTAATTGTTACTTCAAACGCAAAAAAATGTAATAATGAGTAAAAAGGTAAAACTTAATCACAATTGATGGAAGATAAATATCTTACAAAGGCCAATACATGTTTGGTCTGCACTATTAGGTCCTTTGCTTACAAGAATGAACACGTACACAATTGGTTTACAATGGAAAGGAGCCTTTCAATGTGCTGTTTTTTCTAGACAAGTCTATAACAGATACTCAAATGGTGGAGGGCAAGGTTCATTGTATAAAATCTGGAGAGTAATATGCAAATGTATTTTATAGACTATTTGACTATATCTCAGAAGGGCAACATCTTAGTAGATGTAATTTCCTGTCTCTGCTCTATCGACTCTCGAGTAACGACAAACAACACCCAAAACTATACCTGAAAAATCAATCAGTAAAAAGTAATATCATCAGTTCAGATCAAAGGAATAGATTAAAAAAAACACACCAGCAATCATACCTTATAGAGGGGATGAATCACAGAGAAACTGCGGAGAGCAGCAACAGTATAGACCTCTGCCAGAAAGTGAGTTTTCATGAGGTGTTGGATTGATTCATGATCCATAGAATCAGCATTTTTAATAAACATCTTGGCAAGCAGCCAGTCAGTCTCCGAGTCACTGGGCAGAAAGATGGGGTTCTGCTCAGAAGGTTGTTGATGCAACTGGAATTTGATGAAAACATATTTAGTTGTTGAAGGTTAAAATAGTGCAACTGGACTTTTGAAAACATAGTAATGTACTGTGTAATGTAATATGATCATGTGACTAGACCTGTATTGCAATGGGCATCAGTTTGTTTTCTGGGTTCATGTAGAGCAAACAGAGACCAGCAGTCACATGCAGAGGTTCTCCATTATAGGATCTCGGGGGTATTCCATCCATCTTCTTCTGGTCAGAGAGGAATATATTCCCTTTCTGTATGGGAATGAAAGACAGAGGAAAGAAGTGTTTCAAACATCAATAGGAGTCACAGATGAATCAAGGCAACATGTTATTGGGATGATAAACCCACAAAATCGTTTCCCAAAGCAGAGATTATCTCCAAACTAAAGCCCCTCTTCTTCTTTCATACCTTCATTTCCTCCTGCAGAGAGCTTCCCTCTTTCAGGAACGGCTTCACCATCTCCTCTGTGACTGGGAAGTTTGGGGGAAGCTCTGAGCAGCGCTTGATCACCATGGGATTGAGTCCGTTCAGAAACTGGTATCCATAAAAGTCATCTTCCTTCCAGTGCTCTGTAACATAATCTGGAAGAATTGCAAATAGGATATATAATACAATATATATATATATATATATATATATATATATATATATATATATATATATATATATATATATATGTATCTAATGTCTAACTTTGTTTAAGTACAACATGTTGATCATAGTCATTGCTGTTTCGATCCTGAGAGATTTTTACTTTGTATAAAAATGAATTGTTTTACCCAACAGGAGCAACATCTAATCTAATGAAATTCGACATTGTGAACTCATTTAAATGGTTAGCTAATTATGGGTTGTATTTAGTTGTATAGACACACCTTGCGGATATCTACACTCTGCTGAGTACACCTTTCTAGTTAAAAGTGTTCCTTGGGTTTTCATTTTGGGAAAATGTTGATATTTTGGTAAATCCTAGATAGAGTTATTAGTCCCGACTCCACTTAATTAATTTAAGATGCAGTATATCAACTATTATTAAATGGATTTCGTACATATTGTAATAACATCATTGCAGAAATAACTGTTATTGTGTTGAACTAATGATATCATCTGCCAAATGCTCATATTCATTCACTTGTTGTTATGAAATGATGTCAATTACATTATTGTTGTCGGTTGCGCTGCAGATGTGGATCATGGGAAAAAACAATCTACCTGACATTGTTGTCTTTTTCCACCAGAAGATTTTTTTCATGTCTTCAATTCTTTCCCATTTTTCAGTAGATCCAATCAGCCCCTTGAGCTTGAGTTCATTACCACTGAAGTAAGACAGAGTAAAACAAAAAAATACATAATACATGATGAAACAGCATACTAATATTATTGTTTTAAATTTACTTTTTGCCTCAAAACATAGAAAATATAACCGGTTGTGTAAACATTATCTATGTAGACATACATTTTCATTTTCACAAAATCTATTTCAGCTGATTTGGACTGAGAGAAGCGGAGTTCAGCTGGGAGCTCCAACAAATTATTGCAATGGTTGCTGTACGGTAGTCCTTCAGCCAAAATCTTCCATCTGAAAAACAACCCCACAAAATAAAAGAAGTTACCAAAAGGCACATTTGAATTTCTCCGGATGAACTTCTGAGACCATAACAGCAGCTCCTGGTACATCCTGTACTGCACACATACAAACTTACTGGTAAAAGCTCTTTTTAAGGATCAGCTCTTTTTCGCGGTGTTCAATCAACAGGAGATGGTCCTCCTCAAAACCCTTCAAGGCTGAGGCATGAAGGGAACATAACATCAATACAACTTTCGTCTTTTAAAATTGTGTTGATGTTATCATCAATATAACTTTAAAAGACGAAATTTGACAGTTTTTACAATTTTACAAACTGTCAACAAAACAAACGTGTGAAAAATAAGTTATATCTATGAATCTCAATATTTATGATCTTTCATCAACTATTTTGGGAACTTGAAACAGACCTCTCCCTCCTCTGAGCTCCACCAGTTCTCCTCTAGAGATCCATCTGTAACAGGGGAAAAGAATGGCTTCCCCTTCAGGAGTCGTCAGCACTATTTTGGAGAGGTACCACTCATCTTCTGGGATATAGGAAAAAGGATCTTTCTCCACCTTGACCAGCAGAAGTTTCCCCAGAGACAGCTTGGTGCTCAGGGTGTAAGTTCCTGTCTTGAAATAAAGGTTAATGTCAATTTAAACAAACAATTACCATATAATACAGTTCAACATGAATGTAAAAGTGTTGTAAATACACATTTACCCTTAATATTTAATATTTCCAGGGTATTACATTTTCTTTCTTTATAAGGCATTTACAACTTGACATCTTTCTTTACAGGGCTTGTATAAAGGCAATAATGAAGTCCATCACTATGAGATATGAGTTTCCACTTAAATACAATTCCTTCTTGGCAGGGGCGGACTGGGGGGAAAAAGTGGCCCGGGAGTTCCTGTCAGACCGGCCCACTCAATACGGCGCGCTGCCCACTCAATGCATTGCACGTATCGACAGCACGTCAGTGGCTTACTTGGAAATATACCCATACACTTAAAATAATTTTGGACGATTACAAAGAAATCACGTCATATATGTTTTTTTTTATAACATTTGGCTCCACCAATTTGCCTGGATGGACACATAAAATGATACTGGCTTTTGTAACACTCCAAGGTAGTGTCAAGGTAATGTCAGCAGAGAAAGAACACACAATAAAGAAACTGGAATCAGAGGGTAGAATTAGTATGAACTATATTGTAGAACAGAACATACGATGGGGTGTGAACATCGGTGGTTTCAGTAGTGTTGCATGTTGTGTGTGTGTGTGTGTGTGTGTGTGTGAGAGTATATTTACTTGTTACATTCCACTAATGTTAACATTAATGTATTTACTCTTTTTCAACCATAGTTAATAAATGTGATATCAGTTGAGAATTATTCTGTTTCTACTCAATATAATTATAATTACTAACAACTACTAATGTTTTTTACATCACAATTCTTCACTAAGCTCCTCCCTAAAACATCCACTGTACGAACCTTCGTGAGCAACCTCGGACCTGCCAACCTTACAGTGGTGTGTATGGAACCTGCATGTCCGACCGCAGATATCCTCACGGTTTAGGGGAAATTGTTTTATATTTCGCATTTCCAAAGCCAAAAACACAAGAGGGTATCGGATATGGATTAACAATGTAGAAGACCTCACCCACAGCTGAATCCATCGAAGATCAACACAAACTACTTTGTTTGCTCCAAAGTAAGATGCTAATACCTTTAGTTATCTTAACATGTATGCAAACAAAGAGAGTTGAATTTGAATTATCATTAATTTATGATATCCGATGTATGTATCAAGCCCACGATGTGTGAGCAATTTCCTAGCGCGCTTTAAACAAATGTAAAAGCGGGATAATTTAGGTTTAAATTGGAAAAAGAAACCTATAGGGAGTCATAACTGCTTAAAGAATCAACATATGGACGTACCCAACTGTGCATGAACATTGTTGCTCCAGTCTATGTTTGTCTATGTTTGTACTTCAGTAGTCAAGATGATGTGGAGTCGACGTTTGTATTGTGACCGGTGAGCTTTTCCCTCACACTCAGCCAACAAATGATATAGTGAATGTAAAAATGACATATGTTCTTCCCTGCTTGTTTTGTGTGTGTGTGTGTGTGTGTGTGTGTGTGTGTGTGTGTGTGTGTGTGTGTGTGTGTGTGTGTGTGTGTGTTATGGGACCTGGTCTCCTCCTGGCTACCTCCTGGTTACAATTGACCTAACCTGCCCAGTCAACACAGCTACCTACCATCAACTCATAACTCAACAGTATATCTACCCTGGCTCTTCATCCACTCTTTACGAGATCATTGTTACAACCTCAGTAGTATTTTGATCGTTCTCGGCCACTCAGTTAAAATTCCTGTTCTAAGTTTATCCAAGTGTTTTTTCTCTTGCATTTAACTTGTTCTTCCTGTTCCTACAGTTTGGATCATCCTCCCTGTTCCCTTGTCTGTCTGCCCTGTCTTGTCCTGCTCGGTTTACACCCTTGTCCCTCTGTCCTCAGATTCCCTGCTGTTCCATGACAGTTTTCCCTTTGTGTCCTCCATACTCTCTGGTATGTGTCTGCGTCTGGGTCCACCACCACACACCGTGACATAAAGTGTATTAATTATATAAAAGGTAAATGAATTAGTCAGAAGACAAATACTACCCCAGCATATATGTATACACAAACAAAAAGCCATTACATTGTCCCAGAACTATTTTAAGGATGTTCAACAGGATTCAACTTACTGTCCCAGTTATATGGTCAAAGCCAAAGTTGTCCAACTCGGTTCTCTCACTCTGCCCTCCAGTTCCAAATAAGGTGACGTATATGTGGTCCCATGTTCCTGCATATTGCATGTCACCTGTTGTGACCTCTAGCTTGTACTCAGCCATGATCAGTCTGTGGAGAAAAATAGATCTCTAAATTGCAGAGTGAATGCTCCAATTCTATGCAAAAAGACATTAATGACACTGTATGAATATTTTGCTCCTGTTTACACTAAATATTTTAAATTTTTAAATTATTTATTTAGCTTTTGATAGTTTTTCTAAACTCAAATTTGTTTCAACAGGTATCAAAAAACCTTGTTAATTAACACTTAACATTGTCTAGGATTATCCTGTTTACATTACTACAAGTGTAGTACTTGGATCATCAACTGTCATACCATGAGGAAAGAAAAGGAAAGTTCCTACCTACACCAGGTTGACGCTGTTCTGTGCCCTGTGTTCCTGCTTTTTGGCTCCTTTAAGCGCCTCCACCCTGACTTATAACTTTTTGTTACAATCGCCCTCCCATAAAAGGTGATGTAACTCTCAACTATAAATGTTGTGTTGCTTGATTTCAGCAGAAACATATGCAAGCTCATAATCATGAGATAAAAAGTCATAATCCCAGCTATTTCTATTTTATTCTATTTTATTTTATTATTATTATTATTATTTTTATTATTATTATTATTATTATTATTATTATTATTATTGTATATATCTTTTATCTTTCGTCCTGCTGTTTTTGTTTATTTTGTTGTAAGTTGCTGCTACCCCGACACCAAATTTCCCCTCGGGGATTAATAAAGTATATATTCATTCATTCATTCATTCATTCAATTATGAGATCATAAAGTCGAAATTATGAGATAATAAAGTCGAAATTTGAGATAGTAAGTGTGCATGCGCTTCAGTGACGCTGGCTTTTATCCTTCCTGTTATCTGCGCTGTCTTCACAAGTCTCTTCATCCCCTCGCCGGTCTAACCATGCAAACGATATGCAAGCATAACTGTTGACGTTTTAGCTCAACAAAAGATAGCATTGCTATTAATGTAGCTGTTGCGTGTGTTTCTCAAAAGGGGGCTACCGGTACGACAGACTCCACATTGCCCTTTAATCAAGATGTGGTGTCATCACAGCCGTGGTGTACTACTAACGCTAATGCAGTATGTTGAAAAGTAACACACATATTGTAACTGTGCACCGAGTTGTCCTCTATCGTTTAGAAAGGCGCTTTGCGGTGGAAAGTGTGTTAGCACAATACCAATTAGAGAATCTCATGATTTCGACTTTATTGTATCATAAACGGGCTTCCATAGTTATGTATTTTTCTCCAAAACATGTGTCCCACAATTATTGGCACCCCGAGAAAATCTCATGATTAAAATCTAACTGAAGTATAAATTGAAAAAAACAACAACTACCTCAGTTGGGATTCAAACCACTGATCCCCTGATGGTAAGATGTGCATGGTAACCATTGAGCCACAGACACAATTGACCACATCACTGACTTTAGTAAACATATTGCCCAACTGTGAGGGACTCTGCAGCGGAGAGCCCAGGCAGGTAAACAGTGGGCTGATGTCTGAATTGTTGGTCTTTATTGTTGGTATTAGTTTATTGAAGAAAGACCTTAAAATAGGGTTTATCATCCAAAAACCTTCACCAATGATTTAAACAGAGAGAAATATTGTCATTATGTATGCGTTAATATGCTGTGATTTTACTGGTCCGGCCCACTTGAGGTCAAAATGGGCAGCATGCGGCCCCTTGACTAAAATGAGTTTGACACCCCTGCCATAGAAGAAGAAAAAATTAACAGTGCGCTACTGTCACATATTGCAGTATACTACAGTATTTTTTCCTTTTTCAGTTAACTAACTCCGCCCATTACTCTTCAAAATCCCATTGCATCAAGTCTCTACTACTTATTCAGCACATAGTCAACATAAAGACTGTGAAAAGAAAGCCTTAGATATCATAGATCCATGGTTTTATTTAAGATGGAAGAATAATAAGAGGACATTTGAGAAGACGGACTCTAACCGAAGCACCGAAGTGGACGGAGCACCACCTGCTGCTCCACCCGGCCTACAAACACTGCAGAGGACATCGTAGTCCATGCTGTCCCTGTGGCTCACTGAACAAGGTAAATGGAATATCAAAGTCAGCATTACCATGTTCAGTCATTTTGTGTTGAATTAACATTGTATTGTATATATTTTTTGCCGATAATGTGACTTGTTGTTAACCACATGTGGCAAGCATGCATTCTAACGCTTTCAGCTAACTTTAGCTAGCATACCTTAACTTTACTCTCTGGAGTCACAACTTTTTATATCGGTATCTTTCTGTTGAACCGCATCACCGCCGTGTAGAGTTATTTCATTTTCAAAGTCACCGGAATTAATTTCTCAGCAATTGAATCAAAGTAAGTGAAGTTAGCTAACGGGAGCATGGTCCGGCTATGTTAACTTCAGCTATCGCTAATCTAGCATTCACTTTGTTAGTTTAATTTAGATTTAATTACTGTTAAATGAAGATTAAAATAAAGTTCCCAAGTAAAATAGGATCCCTAATTGATGTTGTAAAATCTAACTTAGAATTTGTATTTGTTTATTCTAATGGGGGTTTAGTATTGAGTGCAAATACTCTGTACATACCACACCTAATATAAATATGCTTTCTCTGTTATTACATTTGTAGGTGCTTTATTGGTCTCAACCGGGAAAGCGGGACAAAGCCCATCCAGGGAAGCTGGTGTCCAGAAGAAGGCAGCAGCTGTGAATCTCCATGATGACACCCTTATAACAAACCTCCTGGACTTTGAGTGTGGCTTCAAAGCCCACAGCACATCTCCATAGAGGAGGAAAGAGAGAGTAACGCATCCTGGTGGTCTTTTTTCCTTTCAAGGTAACAAGTTTCAAAATTGTGTTCATTACAGTTCATCAAGTTGTCTCAAACATGCTGTTCCAGACTTGTTCTTTTACATGCTTTCTATTGCACTAATGACCATAACTCATAAAAAAGTGACTGAACAGGATTCAGAGTTCTGGTCTGATTGTATTGTAAAAGAATGCAATTACTGAAAATGTTTTTGCTACTGAATGTGTTTGATGCATTTGATTTAATGAATGCAATTTTATATGGTGCATTTATTATTTTTATTTAGCAAAAATGTGATCACTGTAAAATTGTCAGTTATGAATGTGTTTAATAAAAGCTTATTATTGTAAGGTCATCTGTTTGTCTGAGTCGTTTCTATATTAGCAATTTTCAGGGGTTTTATTTTGAAATGTAACATTTTTAAATCATTAGCTTCTAGCAGTGTCATACTGTAAATATACATTATACAGTACTGTAATAAATTGTACGGTAATTAACTGTTAATAGGAACACTAAAATAACAGTGTAATGCCTTTTCTATACAGCATTGTACTGTAATATTGTTTACAGTATTAAGCAGTTGTTGTAAATTACAGTAGGTATGCTGTAGAATTACAGTTGAATACATGAGCAATGTTTTGCTCATTTTTACTAAAGGGTGCCAATAATTCTGTAGGGAACTGTATATGTAGCTTTAGAGGGTAAGCATGCATTTTGGTCTTACTCTAAAATTATCTACCACATGAACTAATGTCTGCTACAACAAACTACTTACTACTACTACTACTGCTACTACTACTACTACTACTACTTGCACATAAATAGAACAAGCTGGACAGATAATAAGAAATATAAATGTGTATACAAGTCAAGTATTTTATAAATCGTTAACAAAACAAATTGTGAAAATAAATACATACCAAATAGATATACATGGACTGAATGATTATGTACAGTATGCATATTTAAAGATGACTATATATTGTTTAAACAGTGTGTAGGATTTATATTGACACTTACAGATGATATGTACATATTAAAAAGCAAATTGTGCCAAAAGAACTGTAAAATGATAATGGCATACGGCAGCAGCAGATATGTTGGTGTTCCAGGATTAATGACAGTGTATGGCTGATGTTAACTGTTCATCAGAGTGACAGCAGTGTTTGGTGGCTCATCCAAACCAGAACAGACTGGATTATTGCGTTGTAGAAATGGATCCGCACCATTCACTAAACCGCAAGTGAGACTTCCGATTGGCCAATTGGACTCTATTTTAGACTTGATACATCATCTACATCCGCTAAACACAACTTAATAAAAGTCGTCCACAGGGCTCATTACACTAATGCTAGATTGGCAAACATGTACCCTAACTCTGATCCGTTATGTCCTCGATGTAAAGGCCAGCCAGCAGACCTGTTACACATGTTTTGGCTATGCCCGAAACTCTCCAACTTTTGGATAAGTATTTTTAAAAGTTAAAGTGATATGTTTGCAACTCAATTTGACCCGGACTCAATTTGCGTAGTCTTTGGCTTAACACCAGAGGAACTCCGTACCCGTTTACCAAATGAAGCCAATGTGGTCGTAGCCTTCACAACACTCCTTGCTCGACGTTTGATCCTTCTGAGATGGAAGCAACGTGCCCCTCCATCGTTCTCCCACTGGGTCAAAGATGTCATGTATTTCTTGACACTTTTTACTCTCAGAGCTTCCTCCCAAACCTTTGGTAAAGTATGGAGACCTTTTCTAGACTACTACGACTTCTTACAAGAACCTCTCGACAAAGACTAATGTGGATCCCCTATCCGTCCCATAGCAACAGTGAGCAGCCCCTTCCCTTTTTTTTTTCTTCTTGTTTTCTTTAGCTATTAACAATTTAATTTCTTACATGTAACTTCTCACTTTATTATTTGATGATCGATTAATGCAATTATTTTGATATTATGTCTACAGCTCCACCACCTGAATGTACCTGAATTTACCCAAATGTATACATTCTATAGCCTGTAACCCTACAGTGGGTGGGTGGTGTGGATAGTGTTGGGAATGAGGTTTTCAATTTCAATCTGTAATTGTCCTCAGACATGTGTGAAGCCTCTTTCCTGGGCCCTATTTTTCGTACCTGGCTAAACAAAGTCAGGCAAATGTCCTAATCTCCAGTTTAAATTAGCGAGATGATTGACATCAGGCTATCTGGGTTTCTTCACGGCTGATCCGCGCTGAAACGGTCTCGTTAATTCTAGCCAGACGTCAATCCTCTGGATAAATGCGCGTGCCCGCTCCTCTTCAGAAGGGATAATAATCGAGCACTGACACCACGATCTTCTAACAGTACAATAGCAAATAAACTCAGAGGAACCTCTTTTTATTTCTCCGATGAGAAGCAGAAGATGATCATGAAGACATATGAGGAAGTCAATACCTTAATCATTCACAGCAAACGCGTTGTGAATATTCCAACGTTTTTGTAACATTGTTGCCGTGAACGCAGCTTAACTCCGCCCCGCTGCGAGACATAAGCGCCGCAAATATATCAGACAAGTTAAATGTCAGTGTTGGGAAAATGTATCCGCAAATTTTAAGTGCTTCATCACCCAGATCAATCAGATTATATTTACGAATAAATATATACTTATGAGGATATATGTACTGTATGCGCGTATGAATCATGTACTATATGTATATACATGTGTATATTTCTATATAACTAGAAGTTTGAATATGTGTATGGGCGGATCAGTATATATGTATTATTTATAATCAGAAATTCAATCAATTGAAGCAGTGAAAAGAAATTGTGTGTGATTCTCTGTATTTCTTATCATGAGTCCACCTTAATCACGTTCTACAATAATGATATGTATGGTGTACTAATAACCAGTGGCGGCTGGTGATTTTTTTTTGGGGGGGGGCGCAGTTGGGCGGCGCGGTTTAAATAGCACTCCACAATGAGAAGAAAAGAGGTTTGGAGTAGAATATTCTAAAAAACAAAGCTTTATTTCAAGAAAACACAGTGCTCAACACTGTCCAATAACAACTATCAACAAACTGTAACTTTGGGCATGAGAGGTTCAGAGCAGAATGGTTTAAGAAACATTCAATGTGGTGGCCAGAGCAACTTCAGGGAATACATTGACGTAGCATTCAAACTGGGGGCCCTGCAGTAAGGTGGCACTGATGAGGTGGTCTTTGAAGGCAAAGCGTTCGCTGGTGTGTCCAAGTATGGTGTCACAAACCTACAGATAAATATAGAGAGAGAGACAGACAGATAAGTTGTGGGGAAATATCTACTACAAACAGGCTTCATACTACAGACAAAAAACTATGTTTTGTGTGTCTTGATGGCTCAGCAACATAGACAAAAGGCCAGGAGCCACCTTGATGGCTGTAGCTATGACACACACACACACACACACACACACACACACACACACACACACACACACACACACCACACACACACACACACACACACTCTCTAACTTGTTGGGGGTTGAATTGGTATTTTAGATAAAGTTATAGTCTGATATGATATCCACCCAAATCTAAATGTCCAACATGTGTTTTGCTGTGGGAAAGATAAAACAGTAAACTCTAACACAGGCATCTGCTGATTTTGACACTCACCTCTGCAGCAATCCTTCAAGCTCATCTTCCTTCACAGCCCGGCGCTTCCTCGGCTGCTCAGAGCCACTGCACACTGCTAGCAGCTCCGGTTAGCATGTAGCTTGGTGCATGTAGCTTCACTGCTTTGCTGCTGAATATTTAAATCCGGACGTTCGGGTCCCAACTCTTTCAGCCTCTTCTTGTCAACATCTGATCGTGGATTGAAAGGTGTTTCGCGTAGAGATACCACAGAGTTTTCAGTCGCCATACTAACATAATCAAAGTCTCTGCTAGCTGTGTTGCTCGCGTAGCTACGTGGGAGCTATATGGGGTGTGAGGGAATGATAAAGGTCTCTGATTGGACGAATAGTCCAACCACGTTGCAATAAGAAACGATGTCATTGGCTAGGGCGCAGATTTGTGCACCTGAAGATTCACGTTTCATCCGCCAATGAGAAGCTGTCCTTGCCGTAACGAGGGTGAAATGTTTGTTGGCTGCCATAGACTCACATTGGGCCGGCGCCCCGACAGGGGGAGGGGCTTTTCTCAGTGATGATGAATGGCGATATATTATATTTGGTATATCTTAAGTGGTTGTTGACAGGGGCTTACGGTCTCCCACACACATTTAGCGCGTCAACACGGTATATTTCTTATTTAAATTATTTGGTATTGTAGGGTTTTTAGAACCTAGTTTGTCATAATTGGACTCTGTACAATGTAAAATGAGAAGCTGTTTGGGTGTACATTACAATGCATGGAATATGATAATTAATAAGGGATATTATTATGAATGGCATGCATATGTAGGTCACTGTTTTTATTAATGATTAATGTATGACTAGATAAGGAATTGTAGTTCTCTTGTTCGCCTGAGGGGCGGAGCTGGAGAACGGACTTTAAGGATCTACCAAAGACGAAGAAGAAGAAGAGGAGGAAGAGGGGACGCGGCTCCGTCTCTCGTGGCGGACACGCCGGAATGTTAATGAGAGGGAGGGCTCTAGCTCGGAGGAGGAGATAAATTTGACTGTACCTGGGAGAACAGCCTGTTTTCTGGCCACCACCGACGAAGGAGGAACTTCAGGCGAGAAGCGCCCGGGTGGATTGGAAAATAGCTCGATCGATCGAATGCATAACCTGTTCTGTCATTTCACTCTTTTTATTAAATATTCTTATATTATATCATCTTCGGACCCCGGTCCTTATTCCGCGCCAACTCCCAGAGTTTCAAGAACTTAACAGATGGCGACCAACGGCAGGACTCTGATGGAGCTGGGCAAACCATTCGGATTTACCACGAGGCTCTCCTCTTCCTAATCACGAGAGGGCCCAGCAATAAAGGTATTTAAGGGCCTGTTTAATCAAACCTTACAGGTAGAAATAGGAAAATTAGTCGTGAGCAGGAAGAGGACGGTCGGACGTGGATTTAAAATTATTAGCGTGAAAACACGACATAGTATAATTGTTGAGTGAGATGATAGTCGGCTTATGTTTTGTATGTTATACGTTGAATGAAAGCTGGCATGGATGTGTAGGAAAAGCTTTGTTTGAAAGTTGGGAGACACGGAGTCTGCAAGAGCGGCTCTGTGTTCTTGAGTGGTATGTAAGATTGCATGTACTCGAGAGCTTTGTTGTAATACGTGCGGTTTGTATATAATTATATGTTGAATGGAAGGCTGCGTGCGTGTTTGTGAAACATAGTAATCAGCTGTGTTTTGAGAAGCTTTGCAGCGTGAGATCGCGTGGTCGCAAAATGGCCGCTCAGTGTTGATTTTCCCCTTTGTTTTTTCCAAGCACAATTGACTCCCAAGATAACTGAACTAACCGCAATAGTTATATTACGCGGGGTAGCATCACATGTATGAATGCAAATTTGCAGTAAGGTGCCAGAATTGTTTAGGTTACAGAGACCGGGCGGGGCCTGTACTATATCGGATATTTTACAGTAGGGATTACTGATACGGCAACAGTTTTAGAGTTACGCTTTGAATCGGCAGGTTCTTAGTAGTCTTTAAATACTCCGAGAATGACCCCTAGGATCTGAACATAAGCACCATAAATTAAAAATCTGAAATACACGACGCCTGGACCCTGCCAGTCAATACCTACGTGGTTGTACATTAATAACATATCCGTGTTCCGCGAAAGGGACGGGACCGGCGCTCAGTTTTGACGTCTTCAGCTGGTCTGAGGAGCCAAGTACTTATAGGATTTTGTTAGTTGTATGCTACGACACGAGCTAGAAGAGGGAAGCGGAGATTCAGCGCTAGACAACGAAATTAAAAATTTGAGGAGACGACGCGTGAGCCGAGAAGTCTGAGCTTGGAGCCAGAGCTGTCTGCGGCAAAAGCACTAGACAGCGAGAGTATAACTAATTAGAGGAGAATATACAAAGAGAAGTCAAGTTGTGAAAAGAAAAGTGGACTAAAGGGGGGAAGACAAACGTGGGACCTCATGTGTTAAGTAAACAGGAAATATCTTAAATATAATAGCGCCTCTAGAGGTTGGAGGGGTATTTCCTCACTGACACTGACACCTGGACTGTTTACACACACAGCAGACACGTACTTTAAACAGCATAGAGGCTAATGGCTTAAAACATTCACACATAGAGATAATTGAGGATATTACCTATAGTTGTATATTAATAAACATTTTGGCAATTTAATAATCTTTCATTTTTGAAAATTTTAGTTTTTATAAACATCATACTGGCATGCCTTGTTGTTCAATCGCAGTGTGATATTGTGTTTTTGTCCAGTTTGTACCAGCGCTGGCAGTGTGAACTTCCCCTATAACTTAACCAATTGTATTCTTCCAAATACACCACATTTGCACGTTAGACACATAGTGTTTGTTAGTTTATTTCTACATTTACATTTCCTTATATAAGCCAGCGTCAGCACCTGATCCTTCCAAGATGTCTAGTCCAATGAACACCCCAGCGTGGCTTAATGAAGCATGTGATGCAGCCCTAAACATGACGGACAACGGAAAGAAGGAGAAGGCAGACAGGAGACTGAGAAACCACATCGAAACATGGCATGCTGAGGGTTTACTTGATGTAACAAGCCTGGAGGCGCCCACCAAGGAAGAGAAGATGGCGCTGATGAAACCAGTGGAGATAAAGGAAAGTACTGTGGAGGTTCTCGGTTATGTCAGCAGCCTGGTTGTCGAAGCAATCCCAGTCCTGTTGAACAAGGTTGAATTTCTGGAGAAGGCCCTGTTCAAAATGGAAGAACGGGCAAGTGAGAGAGAAAGGAGGGAGGCTGCACGGGAAGAGAGATTGAGATTGTGTGAAGAAAGCCTCCACCTAACAAGCCCCCTCATTGGAAGAGCGGCCCTGGTCCGTTCTACAAACTCATTAGGCCCATTCCCGGCACATTCTGAAAACCTTTGTCAAAACACTTCCCCAAACCCCACTTCAAACCTGTCGGCACAACCAAACACCACACCATGGGAAGCAGGAGAAAAGAAAAAGAATGATAAAGGCTGTTTCAACTGTGGGAAAAGTGGACACTGGGCTAGAGATTGCCGCAAACCAAGAAGAGGACGAGCAGGAGGAAGAAGAGGGGGGCACATAAACATCCCTAATGCCCATCTTCTGCCAGCCAGATCCTGGGAGCAAGAGGAAGAATGACCTTCAGGTGCAGGAAACCACAAGAGCGATGAGATCAAAGCTCTCCACCCATCAACCAAGCCCTTCCATCGGGATGGTTTCTGAAGCAAATGGGATAAGATCCACAGTATTGTTTCAGAAAAGAGAGGGTGAAAGGAGACCCGAATGCATTCAAGCTTAACCTAACCGCCACTATTTTTTTCAAATTTAAGTTAAAATCGTGACATATTCTAACGGTGATTAACACTGTTAGTTATCCCCTGTAAGAAAGACCCAGTCAGTCGTCAAGTGGCTGATACTGAGACACAGGATTCCAAGAAGGATCAGGTTTGATAACGGCACACATTTTGCATTCAAACACGTACAAGAGAGGGACATATTTAGAAATTACACATTCACACGGAGCAGACTATGACCCAACATTCCAGGGTAGTCGAGAGAGCTAATCAGATGATGAAGTCTGAATTAGCTAAGATATCGAGCGTGATCAAACTCTGAGGAGGTTTCTCTGAAAGATTAACCAATCGCGTTTGAGTTTTTTTTGTCTTACAGGAGCCAACCATACACCAGCTGAGGAGAAGGTGTCATCAGTGAAACCAGGTGACTGGTAAGGTTGAGTGTTGGACAGGAAGAGGTTTGATATTGTAAATATTAATTGTAAATATGATGAGCTCTCTTGCGCTGAGTTCATATTGTTTAAATTATGCACCACCTGACATGACACATGTTAGCATAAACACACGGGTCAACAAATGATCTGGATTAGAGTGGACGCTGGGGTAGGGCTGTTTGAAGTCGTTGCAAAGGCTTCACACGCCCTCCAGAAAGGCCACGCCAAAACCAAGTGATATCATTGACAAATGGTACCACTGATAAATTAGAGAAACACTTGTAGAGATTTTTATGGTTTGGAATGTGATGTAAATATTTGGTTCATTAGAATGAATAAGAAAGATGAAATTGTAACATGTCTGCTTGTTGTTTCCGGCAGTTCCACCGGTGCACCCTCCAGTGTTTACATATTACAGGGGCAACTACACTTGCCTTCACAGTTCGCGAGGTTCAGTCCGTGTGGGAAACCTGAGACGCTGCCACACTATCGTTAATGTTACCGCAGAGGAGAAGAGCATCAGCAGTGGTATGGTAGGTGACCATATGATGGCCAGAGCAGATGTTTGGTGGTGGTAAGGTGCTCAGAGATTATCTCCCAAGGAATTGGACAGGAACCTGTGCGTTAGTTAGACTAGTTATGCCAGTAACGATAATCCCATTAGAAGGAGATTCTTTAAATCTGCTTAGTTACAATGAATAAAAACGTAGATTGGATAAATAACATTTATTATAACCAGCAGAGATTTGTTAATTGCAGCAGGGACGCAATCAAGGGGATACTGGAACAATTAGAGAAAACGTCTCTTATGACCTTTCAAAATAGAATGGCTTTGGACATATTGCTCGCTGAGAAGGGTGGGGTGTGTAAAATGTTTGGGTTAATGTGTTGCACGTTTATTCCTAACAACACTGCCCCCGATGGTTCAGTGTCCAGGGCCTTAGCAGGGCTTAGCTCACTTAGCAACGAATTGGCGGAGAACTCCGGAGTGGACAACGAGTTCACAAACTTCATAGAAAGATGGTTCGGTAAGTATGAACAATTATTCCTTTCAGTTATTACTACAGTGGGTATTATGATAGCAATTTTAGTACTCTGTGGATGTTGCTGTGTCCCATGTCTAAGAACTCTGATAACCCGATTGATTTCTACTGCTCTAACCAGGGAGGACCAGCGGTTGATGATGCCGTTGATGGCTCCCGAAGTGGAGGTGGAAGAGCAGAGCGTGGGTGATGTTATACTACATTCACCCCCACCCCCAGAGTATTATGACATGGTGAAGATTATGGAAAAAGGAAGTTGAAGATGGATTGTGGAAGTTGAAGGAAGAGTTAGTGGTGGCGTAGATGCGAAGATTGGGGAGAGAAAGTATTAAGAAAGGAGAAATTAAATGAGAAAGAAACTGAGCGATTAATGAAGGACTGTATTAACATGTGATCCCCTGAGCCAGAGTTCCTGAGCAGCAGAGACCAGCTCGGAGACCTCTCTGTGCCTCTAAGCTTTCTTCCACAGCGACACTTGTCACATCATTACCGACCTCCAACATGCTTCTGTCATCACGAGCGGCTTCACCATCAGACCAGAGACCCCAGACTTCACATCAGTGAGCTACGACCCGCTGGGTGCAGGTAGTATGGAGAAGTATCATACAACTTTAGCAATAAAACAACACACTGAGGTACAAGATTAAGTGACCATGATGCAGTGTTTTGGACCTGTTGTGTTGATCTTTTCCCAAGATACTAGTGATTTCTGGAGATGGAGAGGAACGACAAATGGAGTACTAGGACCGGAAAGGCCTGGAGGGCCGGCATCAGAGTTTATAGAATGTGCACGGGGAGACACTCACCAGCACCCCCAAGAACATTAGAGTCACACACACACGTAGACAGACATACAATGCACATAACTGTGCCTGATTTTAAGATTTTGTACCTGGGTGATGAATAGAACCACACTGATATATACAGTTTTAAAGGGGGGGGGGGGGGGGGAGAAGTTTTTTTCTTCCATAGGATTAAAATGCATGCACTGTGGGTGGTGAATAAAGAATTACTAGTGTTTATACTATGGAATAGTATAAAGAGAGGGATTGTAGGGTTTTTAGAACCTAGTTTGTCATAATTGGACTCTGTACAATGTAAAATGAGAAGCTGTTTGGGTGTACATTACAATGCATGGAATATGATAATTAATAAGGGATATTATTATGAATGGCATGCATATGTAGGTCACTGTTTTTATTAATGATTAATGTATGACTAGATAAGGAATTGTAGTTCTCTTGTTCGCCTGAGGGGCGGAGCTGGAGAACGGACTTTAAGGATCTACCAAAGACGAAGAAGAAGAAGAGGAGGAAGAGGGGACGCGGCTCCGTCTCTCGTGGCGGACACGCCGGAATGTTAATGAGAGGGAGGGCTCTAGCTCGGAGGAGGAGATAAATTTGACTGTACCTGGGAGAACAGCCTGTTTTCTGGCCACCACCGACGAAGGAGGAACTTCAGGCGAGAAGCGCCCGGGTGGATTGGAAAATAGCTCGATCGATCGAATGCATAACCTGTTCTGTCATTTCACTCTTTTTATTAAATATTCTTATATTATATCATCTTCGGACCCCGGTCCTTATTCCGCGCCAACTCCCAGAGTTTCAAGAACTTAACAGTATATAATGTTTTTTGACAGTATATATTATATATTTTATTTCTTCTTTTTTTTTTTCATCTCAAAATTTTAAGAGGGGCGGCGCCCTAGCGCCCTCTATTGACGCACCGCCACTGCTAATAACACTGTCATATAATTATGAGTGCTTTCAACACATCCATAAGTTTCTTAAGCGCTAAATAAACTTAAGAACAGCGCGGCATGCAGCGGGTGAGAGTCTCTGTCTGTGAGACGGGCGATCGGCTGCGCCGTGTGGTGATCAGTGTCCGCGGCTCGAGAAGCTCTCGTAAATAAATGATTCCTTGAAGGCAGAATCTATAGCGCCGCGTACAGGAAGTCATCCTGATGTGAGAACGGATCTTGGCGATCTCAAAGAACTCTCTCCCAATAAAACTAATATAACTAATATCGCTCCTTCATCAATGAGGAAGTGAGCTGCCTTTTTTGTCCGGTGGGAGTGGCCAGCTTATCCAGTGAATTTCAGTTAGCCTGCCCGGGAGCAGGTTTACATTTTTGGCTGTGTTGCTATGGTGATTTATCTAAGCTTGCTTCGAGAAACTGAATAAGCCTGACCTACGTCATCTTATCCTGACAATTAGCCCGCTAACTCAGTAAGCCAGGTACGAAAAATAGGGCCCTGGTGGGATAAACTGTGAAAATCAATAAAACATATTTACAAAAAAAAAGAAATGGATCCACAGCTCCTGAGGCAGGTTGAACTTCCTGCAGGCGTCTCCAACCCCACCCAGGATCGTTGGATGAAGACTTGTTTTTCAACCTTTCTGCTCTAGCTGCTCTTTGCTACAGTGATCTTTTTCGTCAGTGTGTTCCTGGCCTGGTTGTACAAAAATATTAAACTAAAAGTTTTTGTCAGCAGGTATAAAAAAACCTTGTTAACACTTAACATTGTCTAGGATTATCCTGTTTACATTACTAAAAGTGTCGTATTTGGATCATTTTGAAAGAAATTGTATTTATGTTTTCTTTGTTGAAGTGCAAGGCTCCATAAGATCTGTGACTCCTGTGTGAACACCTATTATCATAAAAACAAGATAACTGGGTACAGTTTATCTCAGTTATTCGAGCAGAATGTACAGTTTAAGACCGGTCGCAGACATCATGAGAGCAACTTGAGGGCTCCTGTTTCTAGGTATATAAGTTAGTGCTCTTAGATAGTTTGGAGAGCAGACTTGGATGTGCAATTTATACGCAATTCGTTGTGATATCAATCCAGCTCCTTCTTGCAAGAATACATGTCATCAAATGTCATACCATGAGGAAAAAAAGTTCCGACCTACGCCTTCAGATTGAAGCTGCTCTGGAATTCTGCTTGTTGGCTCTTGTAAGCCTATAAGTGTTCTATAAATCATAAACAAAACAAATTGTGAAAATAAATACATACCAAATAGATGTACATGGACTGAATGATTATGTACAGTATGCATATTCAAAGATGACTATATACTGTATAAACAGTATGCAGGATTTATATTGACACTTATGCTGCATTCACACAGTGAACTTATGCTGCGTTTGTTTACCGCGGTAGTTTACTCGCTCGACAACAAAAGTGTGTTCACTCCAAAGGCAGCGCGAATATTCGCTGACTTGATGTCTGTGACACGAGTCACTGCCATCCTGGTGGGGCCTGGCACTGTCTTTATAATATCTTCGGCAGACAGTCTTGACTGATGTGCATTGGGTGAGGGTGACCACTGTATTTCACAATTTCTTGACACAAATGTCTCGCTTGGAGGAACAGGTATATCACTTTCCTCATCTGATGGTTCACAATCAGTACCATTATAACCTGAATTGACCTCAAGATGTTCTTCAGACACATCCTCCTCTAATGCACTGTCGTGATCAGAGCCTTTAGGTCTGTCATCCTTTTCCCAAGTGTGGTAGGTTCTGGTCAAAGTCAAAATAGTATTTGTATTTCTCGCACAGGTGGGGTAGTGAGCTGGCATACCATGAGGAAAGTTCCGACCTACGCCTTCAGATTGAAGGTTCTCTGGAATTCTGCTTGTTGGCTCTTATAAGCCCCTCCTCCCTGACTTCTACCTTTCTTGTTACTACATCCCTCCAATAAGAGGTGATGTAGCCTGTGGACAGGCCTGTTTTTCAACCAGGCCTGTCCACACAAGTATTGTATTGCTTAACAAAATGTACGGGCTAAGTGGGATGGGAGCCAGAGCCTTCAGTTATCAAGCTCCTCTTCTTTGGAACCAACCTTCACCAATGATTTAAACAGAGAGAAATATTGTCATATGCGTTAATATGCTGTGATTTCACTGGTCCGGCCCACTTGAGGTCAAAATGGGCAGCATGCGGCCCCTTAACTAAAATGAGTTTGACACCCCTGCCATAGAAGAAGAAAAAATTAACAGTGCGCTACTGTCACATATTGCAGTATACTACAGTATTATTTCCTTTTTCAGTTAACTAACTCCGCCCATTACTCTTCAAAATCCCATTGCATCAAGTCTCTACTACTTATTCAGCACATAGTCAACATAAAGACTGTGAAAAGAAAGCCTGAGATATCATAGATCCATGGTTTTATTCAAGATGGAAGAATAATAAGAGGACATTTGAGAAGACGGACTCTAACCGAAGCACCGAACATCCTCCTCTAATTCACTGTTGTGATCAGAGCCTCTAGGGCTGTCATCCTTTTCCCCAGCAACACTTTTGTATGTTTTGCCTCTTTCCTGCTAAGTGTGGGTGGATTTTTCCCACGAGAAAATAAAAGGTTCCTGTCAAAGTCAAAATAGTATCTGTATTTATTGCACAGGTGGGGTAGTGAGCTGTCATACCATGAGGAAAGATAAGGAAAGTTCCGACCTACACCTTCAGATTGAAGCTTCTCTGGAATTCTGCTTGTTGGCTCTTGTAAGCCCCTCCTCCCTGACTTCTACCTTTCTTATTACTACTCCAATAAGACGTGATGTGACTCTAAACTAAAAATGTTGTTGTGTTTTTCAACCAGGCCTGTCCACACAAGTATTGTATTGCTTAATAACATGTACGGGGTAAGTGGGGTGGAGCCAGAGCCTTCAGTTATCAAGCTCCTCTTCTTTGGAACCAGCTTCCACTTTCAGTCCTGGGGGCAGACACAGTCACCTCATTTAAGAGTAGGCTTAAGACACTCCTCTTTTTTTCTTCTTTTACTGACTTCTTATTTAGTTTTAAACAACATTTATTTTCAGACAGTCACTTTCTTTGTCCATTTTTCAGTTGTATGGCTTACAGTGTAAGCCATACAACTGTACAGTGTACAAAACACAGAAAGAGCAACAAACATCAAATGGTGCTCACTCCAAGAGAAAAGAGAAAAAAGAGGGGAAATAAGGATAATAATAATGAATAGATTACATACATAAATAATTAAATTCAAATAATAATACGAATACATTTTTTTTTAATAGGATGAAGAACTAATAATTATCCACTCCCGAGTGTAGTATTGTATGTGCTATATATGCTTTTCAGAGAGGATTGTGTATGATGTGTGTGTGTGTTGAAGAAACGTATTAAAAAATCCTGGGAGATGGTGCGAGGAAAATAAGGTCCTGGGTCCAAAAAGTTATAATAAAAGAATATTTAATAAAAAGTGATAGACAGACAGCTTATGCTTTCGATCGAGCTCCTTTTACTCCACCAGCGAACTCCACGGGCATGCAGGTCCGAGTCGCTTGCTAGTAGCCGGAAGAAGAGAATGCTCCTCCTTCATACAGTTAATTTATATCATTCATGGAGCCTAGAGCCCTTCCTACTCATTAACAGTCCGGCGTACACACCTCTGGTTGCCGCTTAACTCGCTATTGGCCCGCAACTAAAGTGACGGAGCCCATCCACTTCTTCTTCTGCTGACCGGTAAAGTCTCAAAAGTCAATCTTCAGCTCCGCCACCTCAGGCGAACAAGAGAACTACAATTCCTTAAAGCGGCAGTACATGCAGCATGCAGCATCTAACATTCATTCACACATTACTCATTTCACAGTAAATAAAAGTGACCTTCATATGCATACAATTACAAATCCTTCATAATAATATCACTTATTAATTATCATATTCCATGCATTGTAATGTACACATAAACAATTTCTCATTTTACATTGTGCAAAGTCCAAATGTGACAAACTAGGCTCTAAAAACCCTACAGTGTATAGAGAGAGTTACCGAGAGCAGTTCAACCAGAGGGCCAAGCAACATATGGTAATAACCCTCATTGTAATAATAATGCTGCGACAGGACTCCATCGTTTAGTAAAGATAGGTTTCTGGAGCCTCAATGAATATGTGCTTCGCTCCATTTGATAGCCGTCACATAGTTTTTGGATTCATATGTCGTATGTCGGGGGATCCGGTTTTAACCATCTGATGGTTATACCATTCAATGCTGCTGTGAGTAGTATGTTTAGGAGGTCTTTTCTGGCCTTCCCATCCAGGCCTTCAGGTATCGCCCCAATAATGCTACTGTGGGGTCTTGTTGGATGTCTTGTTGAAATATTTCTTTGAGGGCATCAAAGACTTCTCTCCAGTATGTATTTAACTTGGGGCATAGCCAGAATATATGTGTGTGATTGGCATTGCTTCCGCAGTTTCGCCAACACAAGTTGGAATGTGTGTTGGGCACATCTTGGCTACTATTTCTGGTGTTCTGAAGAATCTGAGGATCATTTTCTGAGCATTTTTTCTACAATGGAAATCAAACATTGTTCAGAAAGTTCCCACATATGTGTTGCCCTTGTAGGTTGCTTTGCTTTCACCCTTCTGTCTAGTTCATCCCAAACCAGCTCGATGGGGTTTAAGTCCGGAGACTGTGCTGGCCATTCCATGATTTGAACAGTGTCGGGCCATCAGGGCCTGCTAAGCCTTCTCTGCTGGCCTAAACTGAATCACAAAATTTTAATTTAAATATATATATATATATATATTTTTTTTTATAATTAAAAGTTATAGCTATTATTATTATATTATAATTGTATTGTTTTTCACAAATACACTACATGTATTATAATTATTTTTCCCTATTAACTTATTTTCTCATTGCGCAGCTCCTGTGTTGCTCTGTTTTGCCGGTGCGCCGGTTAGACAGCGGTACGTCCAAAACCACGGCCTGCCACTAGATTTGAAGTCTACCGCCTTGTTCTTTTCTTCTACGGTAGTTCTGACATAGCATGGAGGTATGTTTTGGGTCATTATCTTGCTGTAGGATGAACCCTTGACCAACTAGGCGTATACCAGAGGGTATTGCATGGTGCTGCAAAATGCTGTGGTAGCCGTTTTGGTTCAGGGTGCCAGTCACTCTGTGCAAGGCGGCGACTCTGGATCCAGCAAAAGAGCCCCAGACCATCACGCTTCCTCCTCCATGTTTTACAGTTGGTGTAACACACCCAGGAACCATCATTTCGCCTACTCGACGGCGTACAAAAACCCTGCGTGATGAACCGAAGATTTCAAGTTTTTTAATTCATCGATCCATAAGAACTATGAACATCCAGCATGATATGAGCAAGATTTCCCAAAAATGCCTCCTTGAGCAGTCACCGAGTTTTTCAAACTGTATTATGGTGCCTTAACAACAGCCCACATACTAATAAGACACGTTTTTTTGGAAAGTGTAGGGTTTTTAGAACTTGGTTTGTCACAATTGGACTTGTACAGTGTGAGGTTTATTGTACATTACAAATGCATGGAATATGATAATTAATAAGGGATATTATTATGAAGAATGTGTAATTGTATGCATATGAAGGTCACTGTTTTATTAATGTGTGAATGGATTTTAAAACAACGTTTGCACAGTGCATGTGGATGCCGGTGGACTGTTTTGAGACGGAAGTGTAGTTCTCTTGTTCGCTTGAGGTGGCGGAGCTGAACATTGACTTTATGAAGCAGCAGACAACCCGGTCTGAAGAAGAAGAAGAAGACTAGCTCCGCCCCGGAAGCTGCAGGCCAGTGAACATGGAGTTTGTTGGAAAAATATGACTTTTAACCAGTAGGAAGGGCTTTAAGCTCCATGTGTGATAGTATGGACTAACCTACGCGCGGTAGAGGAGGCGGTCTCTCTCGGGGGACGCGAGCGAAGCGGACGTGCGAGTCAGGAGAGTCTGCTGAGGAAGGAGTGACCCGATCGACATGCATAAGCTGTTTTTGTGATCATTCTTTTATTAAATACTTTTAATCATCATAACTCATCGACTCCTGGACCCCTTACTCCTCATGACCACCCGAGAGTTTCCAAGAACTCAACAAAAGATTAGGACCTAACGAAACGGAATCTAATAAAAATCACAATAAAACACAGCATTTGGGTGTTCAAAGGAGTTTCAGCCAAAAAACTGTGTTGTTCGGTTCAAAAATGGAAAAATTACTTATTTTATGTGAACAGATTGTCTGACTGGAGCATGCTGGGATTTAAAATGTCCGTCTCCTCCCACACTTGCTGTATGACGTAGTTCTGGGAACGTAAGCAGAACTTGTGCAGAGCAGTAACCTTGAGGACGAGAGAACGTGAGGAGGAAGAAAAACAAATTTTTTGTCCGATAATAGGCGCTTAAAGGGTTAAATTTCAATAAAAACTGGAAAAATTGGGGTGTTCTAAAACTTTTGACCGGTAGTGCGTTAAAAATGCGTTAACGCAGCAATCCTTTAATGAACCAAAATAAATTGCCACCAGCCGCCACTGGCGTAGGCATTTCATATGCTTCTTGGCACGTGATCCCAGTCTCTGCCTCTCAGGTGATCACGTGTTGTGATTTCCTTTGTCTTGGCAGCCACTATTTGGTCCGTAACAGTGGAATCCATTACATAGTTTAAAATCATGGTGGCACCATGAGGCATTTACGCTGAAACTCTCTACTCTATCTCTATACACCCAGTGTCCATGAGATCCATTTCATGGCTTTACAATTACAGAGGCACAAGGAGATATTACATTGAATGCATTAACCTTACCCGCCCTGAGCTTTTTTTTACAGATTTTTCGAAAATGAGGAAGTGAGTTTTAAAAAACTCAAACGCTTCTAGATCATCAGGTCTGATTTAATAAATTTAAATGGCCGCAGTCATCAGAAACCGACGTTGCTTCACGTGACGGAAAGGACATCTCATGTCTCTTAAAACATATTTCCTCGCGTCTTCTCTCCTCGCTTGGTTTCCTTGCGTCTCTCCATGTATCCCTGGTGGGAGGGACTAAGACGCAAGGAAAGGACGCAAGTGAGGGAAACGGGGATGCAATTTAGAGACTTGGGATGTACCCATTGTCCCTCAGACTCATCTGAAAGCGCGTCAGATGACACACGCGGAAGGAGACGGTCATTTGAAGTACATGTAGCTCATGGTGTGACCAAGATTTAGGTCAACATTGCAATTTTTTCTATTTCTGAACTGAAAAACATGATTTTTGGACTGGAAAGGCTTGAAAAAATGTCATTGCTTGTGTTTATTAGGGCCCGAGCCTGACGTAGTCAGAGCAGAGGACCCTATTGTTATTCGAATGTTTATTTATTTTGTTCGCCATTGCGGAGGGAAAAGAGGTGCTTGGGCTAAACCTACATTCTTCAAAATGTGTACACCCATCCGACTCGGCGAAAATGCCAATCTGATTTGGGTGTCGGACAAAAGTCGAAACAAATAGCTCAGTAGCGCTCCCTTTGGATGTAAAAGCTATACATTTTGGCCACGTAAGACTCATTGACCTGAGATTTGGCACACATGTCTGGGTGGGACTGCTCTACAAAAAACAAATTGAGACCCTTAAGCTCCGCCTACTTAGATTTTCCGCCATTTTCAATTTTGTAAAAAACACATTCTTGTCAACTCCTCCTAAACTCTGGGTCCATTTCCTACGAAACTTTCTGTGGATCATCATTGGTTCAATGTGATCAAACGATATTTTCAACATTGTTGATATCTCATTGCGTTTAGAAGTTATTAACCAATTAACCTCTTAGGGGCGTGGCTCAAGATGTCAATACACATAACTTCCAAATCACTTGGCGTATCTTCACAAACTTTGTAGTATATGTCAACATCGTGTCCCTTAACGTACCTACATTTTTTCATAATATTCAAACACTAGAGGGCGCTGCAGTGAACCGCTCAATTTTGGCATTTTCCTTGTTTTCAGGCGTTGTATTCTGGCGAACTCCTCCTAGAGATTAACTACGATTGATTTCACATTCGGGCAATATGATGTTGAGACCTTTGCAGGGAAAAGTTATCAAAGAATTTCAAAAATATCGAACTATGTGAGCGCAGAGCAGCGCCAAAGAGACACCATTTTCCATGAAAATGGAAGTTGTTTTAACTCGGTCATACATTATGTAATCTGCTCCATATTTCTCATATGTCATGACCTCCTGACCCTGAAGACATCCATATGATAATTTTTAATCCTAGTCATAGCGCCACCTGGAGGCAAAAGGAAATTACATGTTTTGTACTTGTATACCGTGCTCCTCACAGATTATTCGGATGTCTCTCCAAATGCGTCGGAAGAGACTTAAGACATTGATAATGCATCACCTTGCAGATTGTAAGGATCCGTTGAACGGCGTCGCGTGGGAGCATCGCGGAAGTTTGATCCTTCGCCGTGCACGAATAAACCGATTTAACTCCACTCCACATGATAAGATCCTTTCCAGGTTTCACATGTTTGATGAGACTCCAGGCCTGAAGACATGTGCAGTCTAATTTTTAATTAGAGTCATAACGCCACCTAGTGGCAACAGGAAGTAAAATGTTCTATACTTTGGCTAGCTTCTCTTAGTAGGTCAATCAGATCGAACACCAATTACTTCTAGACAAACATAAGACTTTCATGATGCCAGCCCCCAAAGCTTTTGATGTTTCGTGAAACGCTGTTGCCGTGGCGACCCATCCTTCACTGTCAACAACAAAGTTACTTTTGAGGGACTAAGCATGCTCGAGACGTAACTAAACTTGGCACCCACATTGACAGGCAAAGATGTAGTTACATGATTTTAATGCTTCAAAATCGCAATTTGGCTCGATAGCGCCCCCTATAAATATTCAATTAAGCAGCCCCAGCGCTACGCTGGACCTACATGTATGAAACCTGATAGCCATATGTAACACATGTAAACTTAAAAATAACCCTCTTAACCTGCTCTAATATCCATGCTCTAAACCAAACAGGAAGTCAGATAGTACCCCCTAAAGAACTTTTTTTTTTTTTGACAACCTGTGAGTTGTGAAAGCCCACAGTTTTTGCCCCCTATCACCGATTGACCTGAAATTTGGCACACATGTCCGGGTGGGTCTGCTCTACAAAAAACATTAAGCTCCGCCTACTTAGATTTTCTGCCATTTTGAATTTTATGAAAAAAATAAAATAATACAGATCTTCCTAAACGCTGGGTTCCATTCTCACGAAATTCTCCGGGGATCATTATTGGTTCATTGTCATCAAAACTTATCAAAAGCGTGTTTATATTTAATTGTGTTCAGAATAAAAGGACCAATGAACTTCTTAGGGGAACATTCAACTAAATTCAACAAAGCAGCCCTCGCAGTACGTTCAACAGAGATATACAACATTTGATAGGCGCATGTACCACATATAAACTTAAAAAGAACTCTCTTGGGACCATGCTCTAAACCGTACAGGAAGTCAGATAGCACCCCCCTTTTTTTTTTTGGACAACCCTTGACTTTTGAAAGCCCACAGCTTCCGCCCCCTATAACTGATTGACCTGAAATGTGGCGCACATGTCCGGGTGGCTCTGCTCTACAAAAAAAGTAAATCTGTCGGATTAAGCTCCGCCTCCTTAGAATTTCCACCATTCTTAATTTTGTGAAAAACAATTTCAGTCCCAATTCTTCCTAAATGCTGAGTTAGATTTTTACCAAATTCTCTGTGGATCATTACAGGTTCAATTTCATCACAATATATCAAAAGCTTTTTTTATATCTCATTGTGTTCAGAATAAAAGGACCAACGAACTTCTTAGGGGAAAATTCAACTACATTCAACAAAGCAGCCCTCGCAGCACGTTTGACAGATATAGTACATTTGATAAGCGTATGTACCACATATAAACTTAAAAATAACTCTCTAAACCGTTTATTGGCCCTCGTCAGATTCTAAAACTATAATGGAGAGAAAGGCAAGCAAACAGCAGCAAGCTCAACAATCACATTTTTGCCATCTGAACAAAACACGAGAAAATGCCTCATAACAGCTACCAGGTCGCTCAGCTCACAGCAACACATTATTACATCAATACATAACATAATACATACCCACGGACTGCTGTTGAATAATTTCAAATCAGCCGCCAGAAACGGCGCATTATTTGACGCTGCTGTGTGACGCAGCAGCGCAACATTGGATTTGTCAGTTCGCGTCCTCCAAGTCTCGTGCAGCCATGGAGCGAGATCACGCCATACGAGATCATGACATTGGACGTGTTGACGACGTACACAGCCTGGCAAACGTAAGTTATCCTATCATTATATGTATGTGTGTATGCTATCATTCTACAGCCGTAAACGGTATATCTATGTGTGTCTCGTCCGGTGTTCCGTTACGCGGCAAATGCACCCGTGTAACGTAATGTGACAAGCAATCCTATGCTACAAGCAATGCTAGCAATAGCTTGGGTACATGTAATAACATGTGTTGGACAAACGCTGTAGCAATCAGTGGTCGCGAAAGCACGACAACTCGTCCCTTACATTGCACGTTTGTATTCCCTCCTCCAATAGTAATCAACTGTCTATTTCCATAAAGTCATTTGTTGTCATCTGTACATTCGCATAGCGAGCTAACGCTAACTAACGCGAGCAACATCACGAGCGCTAACGTCACGTGTAATAACGTAACCTGCAACATTAAGGTCCGGAACCTGCCGCCTGTAAACACTGCTGTAATGCACCGAGTGAAACACGCACACGTCGCACAAGTGTTGACAACCATTCACACGACAGTTTAGTGACTTTGTTATAGAAACAGGGAATCAGTAAGTGTTTGCCAACGCCCTGTTTAAGACATCTGACCAGCAGCAGTAGTACGTGGTCACTGATATCATATGTCGACATGATATATATATATATATATATATATATATATATATATATATATATATATATATATACACACACAAATATATGTTAAAGGAAATAGGATCTTAGGTTATTACTGATATTTAACAACTGATACAGACTCATTATAGACTACATATAATTGCACAGTATAAATGTGAATAATGTGTATACATATACATGTCTTGATATGATTACATGTGTAAATACCATGTGTCAACAACTGACAACATGTTATTTATACCCCCTGTTAAAAACTACACCATTGCAGAAGATGCTGTGAGTACAGCAGTACAGCTTTAGTTTATTGATCTGGCTTTATCATAATCATATTTTATGTAGCATTTCTTCATGCATACACTTCAGTCTTATTTGTTGTTGTTGTCTTCCAAACAGGGTGAGCCTGGAGGAGGACTTCAGCCAGCCGCTGCTGTGGCTGCAGTTTCATTCTGGTTGCCGGGTGAAATGAGCAGCATGGACCTGCTGCAGCAACTGTTGTCCTGACTGATCCTGACCCGTGAGTACAGCGATTTTGAAACTCATAACTAATCACTGTAACAAAGGCAAATAAATACATTAATAATTTGTCCAATGCATTTGTAATGGCTTGAATACTGGTGCATATTATAATACTGTTAAATCTGGTGCCGTATGTTTATTATACATTGTCCCTGTTTTTAAATAGACAAATACATAAATGCAATGAAATGTGCACTTTTAGGTATGCTTGTGACATCCATGTCCTTCGGCTGCTTCAGGACCAGACTCTCGCCAACAGTCCAGGAAGACTGGCAAAGGAGCTCAAGGAGAACCATTGGGAGGAATGGCTGAAAAGGTTAAACTACAAAACACAACGCAACTGATCAAAATAAGTTCATCATAATTAATGGCGTCTTCTTTTCTGTATTAAAAAGGAATTTACCAAAAATAAACATGTCAGCTTATCATCAAATGGTGATATTTATGTTTGAACTGTACATAGTCCCTTTTTAAATAAAGACAATATCTAAATAAAATACCTGCCTGTAGTCAACTACTGTCGATCACATGCTTCAATCAGCCCATATCTATTTCGTTCTATTCATTATTTACTCTCTTTTGATGTTAGCCTTGTATGTGTTTGCATCATTGACTGTAAATCATCATTTGCATGATGCCGGTCCAGGCCTGACTACATTTACATGAAGACATGCTCGCATTGTCAGAGCACCACCAATTGGCTAAAGGAAATCAGCCAAACGTCATATATGTGTGTGTGTGTGTGTGTGTGTGTGTGTGTGTGTGTGTGTGTGTGTGTGTGTATATATATGTATATATATATATATATATATATATATATATATATATATATATATATATATATATATATATATACATATATATATATATATCCAGATACACAGCGGAACGGATCCGGAACGGATCCGCATTACGGATCCGCGGCGGATACTGGCCGGATCCACGGCGGATACGGGCCGGATCCACCGCATATACGGTCCGTATCCGGAACGGATCCGCATTGCGGATCCGGCCCGTATTGGACCCGTTCATAAAGCGGCTCATATGGCCCAAAAATGTATATAAAATATAAATTAATTTATATTAAATAATTTATATTTTATATTAATTAATATACAATATAAATGTATACAAACTATAGTTTTGAAAATGTTGGGATTTAAATCCCATGTGCATCAACAGTGGACTCTGCAAGTAAGAATAAAATCCTATTAAAACCATTTTTTTAAAAGCAGTCCATTCAGCAGCTTCCTGGGTTCTAATTGTTTTTAAAACTGTACTTTAAGTTTTAAAAACTGTACTTGTAAGTACACTATCAAGTACCGTTTTAAAAACAAGTTCTCAATGTTAACAAATAAAGCCTATGCAACAATAAATAGAAAAATATTTTTACTCGGCGATCATTTCAACAGTTTGACATTTAAGTCTGTTCAGTGCGGGGGATGTTAACAGTGGCACGCCTCCTGGAGGTACCCCTGTCTGCTGCCAGGTTGAAACACCTAATTGCATGTTTGCAAATCTCCTCGTCTGTGGCCGCACGGGTGACTGGATTCTTTCTGACGGCATCTGTAATCATACAAGAAGATCATACAAAATCTCATTAATCCTTAGTGCAACATATAGCAGACATGCAGTCTAAAAGTTAGTGGCCATCTGACATTTAAAAAGTTTGCAATGTTATATTCAGAGCTAATATATCAAATACTAATTATTTATGTAAGATATATATTCGAGTAACATCTACGTGAGCAGAAAATGAAGTTGCCCTTAAAAAAGGAGAACATTTGCTAAAGTTTGAACACTACCTAAGAACTCTGGGTGACTACAAATTGTTCTTATTAAATATGAGTTACTTACGCAGGAGCAAAGTCTTTGACGTCATCTGGCTGAAGGACTTTTTACCATTGATCCCCTTCCAGTTGATGCCCCTACCGACATCATCACTGAACATGCGGGCGAGGATGTTCCACGTTACCCGCTTTACATCATGCCCGCCAATGGTTGCCAGGGAGGAAATCTAAAATGGATCAGAAAAGTACTTTTGATGTCTGATACTTTACAGAATGTAAAACAGGGTATTATCTAGTGTTAATTACATACTATTGTTTCAATCAAGAGTTTATCAGATTTGCTTGAGATGCTTAATAAAACAAAAAAACTCACCACACTCTTCTTCAGCTGAAGATTGGAGGGATTTGTAATCCGCTCCTCAAAAACTTCCACTTCCTCCACTGAGGTTAATGGAAACTTAACTGGGTCTCCAGTCACTTCGGATTCTTGGCCAGTTACGTGGAGGAGACTGGTGTAATTATCAATTTTTGCAATTAGCTGCTGAAGCTGCTGGTTCATGTTCTCCATCATGCTCATCATCTGAACTTGAGCAGCTGTTCAAAAACATTAGAACAAAAAACAACTGATTAAGACAGATTTCACTTAAAATATGGAAACAACAAGTTTTTCCAATTCCATTACTGCAATACTAATAGTAGCTTGTTTTCAATATGGTGTATCGCATGTAATATGTGCATAACCGTTTGAGTTATTGCTCACCACAGCAGGCGGTGTCTGATCCACATCCCCCTCGCCAAGTTGGTCTGTAGCCCTGGCTTGTTGAAGGGGTTTGCTCTCCTGCTGGTCCACATTGTGGCAATGATGGAATATGTGGAAGAGGCGGAGGAGGGGCAATAGTCGGAGGGGCAACAGTCGGAGGGGCAATAGTCGGAGGGGCAACAGTCGGACGGACAGCTGTGCTGGTTGGACGTCTGGCTTTATTTTGGGAAGGACTTTCCTCCTCACTGACGTCAGAGTCCCCAAAGTGATGGCTATAAAGGGGATGAGAAAAATACTAATTTGTCATACTATAACACCGAATGAGACACTCATTTTTAAATAAAGGTAACAAAGTTCTAAAGAAAATAATGAAAAACATCTATGTATTTACTCACGTTGCAATATGCTTTCTTTTGGGAGGAATTCCCTCTTCCTCTTCTGATTGTAGATCAGAGGTGTTGCAAAAACTACTAGTATTATACAATTCCATCTAAAATGTGTCTTTATTTTGCTTTGAAAACATTTCCCTCTAAAAGTGTGCATTCACGTTTCTTACCTAAAATGCGGCGAGGTTTCCGTTTAGTGGGGTTCAGTGGGGTTCTGCTGGATCAGCTGCTGCTCAGGTTAGTCTGCGTTCAAGAGGAAATATTCAAGAGGACATTTAACGTTAATATCCAGGTAAAGGTTTGAAGGTGTAAGAAGGTTAACATACGAACCGTCATCCAGTTCACCCGAGGTGCATTCAATTTTCCACTAAAGATTTCTAGTACACCAAATGCATTTATTTAATGAGCATGCTTAATGAGCTGAGTTATACATTTGTTAATACAACTGTTAGCAGAAGTGGATAGCGATCTCAGCTAACGTCACTAGACCCTTTCACGGACGCCGTTAGCTCCCGTTAGCCATTTCCGGACGTAACCGACGTGACGCAGTTTCCGGTCTTTTTGCGGCATTTTCGTCAGCAGTCGCCAGGAAAATGTAATTAGTATTACTTTATACATATCAAAGAATCTACGTGTTATCTATATGGACGTTTACATGTCTAAATACTATAGGAAAGTGACTTTAATGAGAGAAAGCAGTAAGAACGCTCGGGCGACGCTCGGGCGACGCTCAGGCGACAATCTTTACTCTGAAAAGTATCTCCGAAATTACGGAGCTTTTATTGCATAGTTTGGAGTTGTTGAAACGTGATATCTTATCGTGAAGGACATAACTACGATCCTGGATGTGTTGACTGCATTTTGGTGGCCCTGAAACAAGTTAATATCCCCAAAAAAACAGCAGTGCCGAGTGTTCACTACGAGGATAGAATTAGCTCACGGCTAATTTACCGGTGTTAGCGTCCTTTTACTGGCTCTAGTAAAGTTAAAACTAACTCTAAAAATTAAAACAATATTTCGCTCGAAAGGTAAGAAGTTAAAGCTTAACTTGACACCATTCAATCAGCTGAAAACGTTATCAATATTTTAAGTGAAACGTTAGCTGGAATTGGGGGGAAAGCGCACGTGGCTGTGTGCGGCCCGCATGGGATCCGCAGCGGGTCCACACATTTAGAAATCATGTTTCTAACTTTCACTCATGCTTAAACATATTTTAAAAAAGAAAGAAAGAACTTTTAACTTACCAAATCAGTCACCAAACAATTAGGCTGGAGTACGGAGCTGCTCAAAATCTGCGTTCAGGAAAAGACTGCATGGGCGAACGTCCGGCTGATGCTTTATTGGCGCTTTGGGGTCCTAATGCGCTGCCAGTTAGCTGCCTGCAGCCTGATTTTTTTTAAATTAATTATAATATTTAATTAATTATCTTTTTTTGTTTGGTTTTTGTCTGGTTTTCGTTTAGGGTTGTACATTCCTTAGTCCACACACCAGATTAGTGGGTGGCGGTAATGCACCCGAAAGCACATGTTTGCCGAATTGGGGGAAAGCTCCGCTGTGTGCGGAGCCGAGGCGGATCCGCAGCGGATCCGCCGTTTGACGGTCCGCGATCCGGATGCGGGGCGGATCCGGATGCGGGGCGGATCCAGTGCGCATGAGCGAACCGAGTGCGACGGTACGGATCCGCCCCGGAGGCGGCTGCTATCTGGGTGCCTCGGTATGTTACAGACCATCATCTCCCCCTCCCCCAGCCCATCGGGGGCTCACGCCTCTCCAGCGACGACCCTATTCTGGACTATTCTGGAGAGGGACGTCAACAGACTGTTTACAAAACAGAACCCCCGCAAAGCAGCGGGCCCGGACTCTGTCTCCCCCTCCACCCTGAAGCACTGTGCTGATCAGCTGTCTCCTGTGTTCACTGAGATCTTCAACACCTCCCTGGAGACATGCCACGTACCAGCCTGCTTCAAGGCCTCCACCATCAACCCCGTCCCCAAGAAACCCAGGATCACAGGACTCATTGACTACAGGCCCGTCGCCCTGAACTCTGTGGTCATGAAGTCTTTTGAGCGCCTGGTCCTGTCCCACCTCAAAACCCTGACTGACCCACTCCTGGACCCTCTGCAGTTCACATACAGGGCCAACAGGTCTGTAGACGATGCTGTCAACATGGCCCTCCACCACATCCTCCAGCATCTGTACTCCCCAGGAACCTACGCCAGGATCCTGTTCGTGGACTTCAGCTCTGCTTTCAACACAATCATCCCGTCTCTGCTGCAGGACAAGCTCTCCCAGCTGCACGTGCCCGACTCCACCTGCAGGTGGATCACAGACTTCCTGACTGACAGGAAGCAGCACGTGAAGCTGGGGAAACACGTCTCAGGCTCTCGGACCATCAGCACCGGTTCCCCCCAAGGCTGCGTTCTTTCCCCTCTGCTCTTTTCCTTGTACACCAACAACTGCACCTCCAGTCACCAGTCCGTCAAGCTCCTGAAGTTCGCGGACGACACCACCCTCATTGGACTCATCTCTGGTGGGGACGAGTCTGCCTACAGGTGGGAGACTGACCACCTGGAGACCTGGTGCAGCCAGAACAACCTGGAGCTCAACGCTCTGAAGACAGTGGAGATGGTTGTGGACTTCAGAAAGAATGCAGCTCCACCCGCCCCTCTCACCCTGTGTGACTCCCCCGTCGATGCTGTGGAGTCCTTCCGCTTCCTGGGCTCCATCATTTCCCAGGATCTAAAGTGGGAGCTGAACATCAGCTCCATCACAAAGAAGGCCCAGCAGAGGATGTTCTTCCTGAGGCAGCTGAGGAAATTCAACCTGCCAAAGAAAATGATGGTGCAATTCTACACTGCCATTGTTGAGTCCATCCTCTGCTCCTCCATCTCCGTCTGGCATGCTGCAGCTACTGCCAAGGACAAGGCCAGGCTGCAGCGCATCATCCACTCTGCTGAGAGGGTGATTGGCTGCAATCTGCCGTCCCTCCAGGACTTGTTCGCTTCCAGGACTCTGAAGCGAGCTAGGAAGATTGTGGCTGATCCCTCTCACCCTGGTCACAAACTGTTTGAGTCCCTTCCCTCTGGCAGGAGGCTGCGGTCCATCAGGACCAAGACCTCACGCCACACCAACAGTTTTTTCCCGTCGGCAGTCGGGCTCATAAACAGAGCCCGGGTCCCCCACTGACTGACTCTGTCACCCCCAGGACTTTTTTTCGAACTATTTTTCCACCCCCAGGACTATTTTTCGGACAATTTTCCTTTCTTTTCTTTCTTCTTACCGGTCACTCCTCTGCACACTTCATATTTAAACACTCATGCCACTTTAACTTACACGTACACTTTAACTTAATCACACATGTCACTTTAACATACACTTACATTAACGTTATCTGTTTGTCTGAGCACTTTATCGTATACTTGATTTAAATATCATTGCACTGTTGTTGTCGTTGACTGTTGATTGTTGTTTGTCTCGTCGAACGTTTCATGTCCAATGTATGCACTTTCTGCCTAGCAAAATTTCTCGTTTGTGAAAACATTCCTGGCAAACGGTTTCTGATTCTGATGTAGGCAAGCTTCTAAAGAGCACATAAGTCTACCAACACTCAACAGTCTTCTTAAATTGTAATTTTAAGATAAAAATGTTTAGAGTACATCTATAGGCAATCTATGCAAACTGGCTAGTGAAAGCCCTGATTTGTATAGAGAATAACTAAATCCTGTCTAGTAATATTTGGACTTTCTACAATTACAGCTTATTTCAAATGAGTTAGACTCTTACAATTTAAATGTATCATGTGACTCATCATTTCAGACAAGATGTGTCTGAAATCAGACACATCTTGTCTCAAAGCAATGTGTTCACACATGTTACTTCTAGACTAGACAACTGTAAATCCTTTTTACCAGGCTGCCCTAATAAGTGTCTTAAATCTCTCCAGTTGATCCAGAATGCTGCACCACAAGTATTAACAAAAACAAAGAAATCATATTACTCCTGTATTAGCTGCTCTGCACTGGCTCCCTGTAAAATCAAATTTAAAATCCTTCTCCTCACCTACAAAGCCTTAACCTCATCAGCTTGAAGTTCTACAGCTCATATGACCTTGATATGAATACCAGCCCCTATTGTCCTTGATCTCTAAAGAATCAGCAACTCCTTGCCTTTAAAAAAAATATTATTTATTATTTATTTTCTGCATAAATATGATCAAAAGTCAAGAGTCTGATCAAAAAATGAGTCCTCGGTCGCTCCCCGAGTTTTTTTTAATTGTATTTTTGGTGCCTTCCCATCATGCCCCAGAGTAATACTGCTCTTTAGAAAGATTAAGACCTAAAGCATCCAAATATGCAATACTAATCACAATAAACACGTTTAATAAAAATGTTTTCAAGCCTTTCCAGTCCAAAAATCATGTTTTTAGGTTCAGAAATAAAGAAATGAGCAATTTTGACCTAAATCTTGGTCGCACCATGAGCTACGTGTACTTAAAATTACCGTCTCCTTCTGCGAAAATTCAAGAAAAAACAGCCGTTGCTTTCTCGCAGCTCGCAACGTCAATACTTTACAAACAGTAAAGTCCTACTACTGGTATTCGTACAGTCTCTACGGTTACATACGTGGTACTTTGAGCGAAATCCGCCGTTGTTAGGGGTACTAAATTAGTTAAATAGTGAAACGTTATAATCGCTCAGTCATGTTGAGGACCTTACGTAATTATGTAATTATACAAATATAACAATATTTTTTTGTTAAATGTAGTCCATTGTTTCTCTTCTCACAAGGGTTTACAGTACTTTAGCCGTTTACATTTATTAAATCGGACCTGTGGTTGATGATTTAGATTTATTACCCCACTAGAGAGCTGCGCTCACTGAATGCAGGGCTACTTGTGGTTCCTAGAGTCTTACAAAGTAGGATGGGAGCTTTCAGTTATCAAGCTCCTCTTCTATGGGACCAGCTTCCACTTTCATTCCGGGGGGCAGACACAGTCACCACGTTTAAGAGTAGTTTCAAGACTTTCCTCTAAGATAGTGCCTATAGTTGGGGCTGACTGTTGTTATTTTTGGTAGTCATAACTTTTTTTTTAAACTTTTTCTAAAAAATAAACTGAATTGACACTGTTTAGTGGTTTGTATTTATTCAGTCAAACATTACAGCAGTGGTTGTTGCAGGCACACCTGGCGGAGATCTGCATTCTAATTAGTTAACTTTTCAAGTTACATACATTTTTACTCCAGCTCAAGTTATGTTGACTTTTACCTTTTTTTTTTTCATTTTTCAAAATATTTTATTAACTTAGACTTGTTGACATTAATTACACAGGGCAGTGTTATAGCATATCAATATAAGTATAATGAATATACTGTAAATCACAAATGCACTATGCATCCCTCCCTTCCCATTAACCCTAATTCACCTGTAAGATATTGTTTCGAAGTAATGGCCTATACAAGCCAGTTATACGTACAAAACAAAAACATGTAGTATTTTACGTTACAGCTTGGTAATAAAATGTATTATAGTATGCAATAAAAGCTGATAATATGTGACTTTATTAAGGTTCAATATGTTCTCATGCTAGAAAGTAACCCTTTAGATTGCCAATATGTGGTCAATTTATCCTAGTGTGCAATTTGCTGCGACCATTTCTGGAGAGAACATAAACATTTGCTCCCTAAACTAATCATTTATTTAATTCCTCAACATATGTCTTTGTAAAACATATTTCACATAAAGATAGAGGTACCAGATCATAGGCTGACTTAACATGATACAGCCTAATAGAGTATAGTCTTCCAGAGTTTAACCCACAACCCAGCATGCAAGACAGGTGTTAAAAGGGTATTGATATTGTTGCCTCATGCAGAGAGGTACAAATGGCTTGAGTTAAATAGCAATACTGTTCTCAATAAGAGGAGGGTCCAGGTAGGTGTAGGGTATTTCAAGCTGCAAATTTCTTGTTGAAATTGCTTCACTGAGGTCGGACAACTCTGCTTGAAATTCCTTAATCATCTGCTTTAGATCAGGCTCGTGGAATCGTTCATCAGGGTATGTACCCATGGGAACCTGCCAAAAGGACAAAACAAAACAGTAAATCAGATTGACACAGTATTGTGTTTGGTACGTGCTTTATTTTAAAGCACTTTTAAAATGTAGACATGTTATAATGAGTGTTCGTCAAACTTACCTTGTCAAAGTAATTCTCCGAAAGTACGCAAACCATTGCTGCAAATTTGACTGTCTCGCCAACATTTGGGAGGGTCTCCAAAATCGTCTCCATGCTTGACTGCCCCTTAGTGGTTGGAGGAGGTTTGCGCATCAGGAGTGAGCCATTTGGCACCCAGGAGAAGTAGTCAAACTAAATTGAGAAAGGAATTTCAATTTGTAACAACTTGACAGAAAACTAATCAAATTGACTTATTTTAATGTTAAACATTGCAGGATGAAGTTATGGAAATCTACACTGGGAATTCAACCTTTTCACCATTGTAATGCTCAACTAAATGAAAAATGGAATGAATAAAACAAATGATTGTAGACCTGTCAAATGTTCATACATTTGAAGTGTTAAAACAAAATCATACTTGATCAAACATCAATACATATTCCAATGTCCCAACTCATTACCTGCCCATTGTTTAATGCAGCATGTTGAGCCGTCACTGTGAAGATCACCATGGTGATGAATTTGATCACCTCCTCGACAGTATGAAAGCTGTCTGGTAAACCTGTTGGTAGCACAATTACTATCAGTTAATTATTGGCAATCACTATCTTCATTGCAATACTATAGGCTTACTGTTAAATACCTGAGGCTTTGTTTCCCAAGAAGCCATGTGTGAATATCTCACTGATCCAGTTCTGCAGCTCAGTGTCTTTACGCACTTCACTGTCTGAGGGATAGTAGTACTCCACGACTGCCTTCACAAAGCTAGTGAACACAAAATAATTATATTTACATTTTGTATATGTGAATAAGAGAGAAAGACTAATCTGTTGCTTGTAGAATAAATCGGTGTTGACAGTTGCAATATTTATTGAAAGATAACCTGTTGACGATCTTCCACAGCTTCAGGCCATCATCTCTGTAGTAGAAGTTGGGGATGGACTCCAGTCCTCGTGCAGTGATGTTTTCTGGCAGACAGAGGGAGCTGTAGGTCGTTTCAGAGAGATTCCTTCTCATGAGCTCCTTCAGTCCGTCATATCCAAGTGAACTCTAATAAATCATTAATGGACACATATTTAAAATCAAACACATTTCTTCAAGTAAAATAATTCTGCATTGTGTTCAGAAATATGTATTTTACAGAGCCATACCATACTCAAAGCCCCACCAGGTCCAAAAAGATCTATGCGGCCTGCAGTGTTTATGTACAGAGTGGTACGGAAGTGTGGAATCAGCAGCTGTGCAGAGAAAGGGAAGGATTTTATCAGGCAGCACATCTTGTTTGTGTTGATCACCAAAGGAATTCAGAAGCAAACAAAACTGAAAACAGGCTTTCTTCAAGTCCTTTTTTTCTTTTAGAAGAGTAAACCCTGATGGATGCAAAGTTCTTGATCTCTAGCAAGTTAACCGTCACTTCAAAAGCTAGAAAATGTAATACTGAGTAAAAAGGTAATGCTTAGAGGGTTCACCATTGATGGAAGATAAAACCACATTCTTTGTAAATATATTACAAAGGCCAATACATATTTGGTCTGCGCTATTAAGACTTTTTGGATATTATTGGTTTACTATAGAAAGGAGCCTTTCAATGTGTTGTCTTTTCTAGACAAATGGTGGAGGGCAAGGTTCATTGTAAAAAAATCTGGAGAGTGATATGCAAATGTCTTTTATAGACTGATTGACTATATCTCAGAAGGGCAAAATCTTATGTAGAGATGTGGTCTAAAAAACTTGGACGAACATAACATCAAAAACGCGACATTAGCAAACTCAAGTCATCTGAACTGAAGTGGGAAATGTTTTCATGATTCCAAGGGCAGACTTTCTTAGATACATGTAATTTCATATCTCATGACCCACAAAGAACGTTAAAAACATTAACAGCACACCAACAGGAAACAAGGGACAAGCCAGAGAGGGAATTGACAAGACACTTCGGGGACAACCTGAGTTTCCTATTCAAATAAAACAAGTGCACCAGCAATCATACCTTATAGAGGGGATGAATCACAGAGAAGCTGCGGAGAGCAGCAACAGTATAGACCTCTGCCAGAAAGTGAGTTTTCATGAGGTGTTGGATTGATTCATGATCCATAGTATCAGCATTTTTAATAAACATCTTGGCAAGCAGCCAGTCAGTCTCCGAGTCACTGGGCAGAAAGATGGGGTTCTGCTCAGAAGGTTGTTGATGCAACTGGAATTTGATGAAAACATATTTAGTTTTTGTAGGTTAAAATAGTGCAACTGGACTTTTGAAAACATAGTAATGTACTGTGTAATGTAAAATGATCATGTGACTAGACCTGTATTGCAATGGGCATCAGTTTGTTTTCTGGGTTCATGTAGAGTAAACAGAGACCAGCAGTCACGTGCAGAGGTTTTCCATTATAGGCTTTCGGGGGTATTCCATCCATCTTCTTCTGGTCAGAGAGGAATATATTGCCTTTCTGTATGGGAACGAAAGACAGAGGAAAGAAGTGTTTACAACATCAATATGTTTCAGAGATAAATCGAGGCAATATGATATTTGGATGATAAACACACAAAATCGTCTCCCAAAGCAGAGATTATCTCCAAACTAAAGCCCCTCTTCTTCTTTCATACCTTCATTTCCTTCTGCAGAGAGCTTCCCTCTTTCAGGAACGGCTTCACCATCTCCTCTGTGACTGGGAAGTTTGGGGGAAGCTCTGAGCAGCGCTTGATCACCATGGGATTGAGTCCGTTCAGAAACTGGTATCCATAAAAGTCATCTTCCTTCCAGTGCTCTGTAACATACTCTGGAAGAATTGCAAATAGGATATATATAATACAATATATATAAAATATCTAATGTCTAACTTTGTTTAAGTACAACATGTTGATCATAGCCATTGCTGTTTCGATCCTGAGAGATTTTTACTTTGTATAAAAATGAATTGTTTTACCCAACAGGAACAACATCTAATGTAATGAAATTCGACATTGTGAACTCATTTAAATGGTTAGCTAATTATGGGTTGTATTCAGTTGTATAGACACACCTTGCGGATATCTACACTCTGCTGAGTACACCTTTCTAGTTAAAAGTGTTCCTTGGGTTTTCATTTTGGGGAAATGTTGATATTTTGGTAAATCCTAGATAGAGTTATTAGTCTCGACTCCACTTAATTAATTTAAGATGCAGTATATCAACTATTATTAAATGGCTTTTGTACATATTGTAATAACATCATTGCAGAAATAACTGTTGTTGTGTTGAACTAATGATATAATCTGCCAAATGCTCATATTCATTCACTTGTTGTTATGAAATGATGTCAATGACATTATTGTTGTGACTTGCACTGCAGATGTGGATCATGGGAAAAAACAATCTACCTGACATTGTTGTCTTTCTCCACCAGAAGATTTTTGTCATGTCATCGATGCTTTCCCATGTTTCAGCAGACCCAATCAGCCCCTTGATCTTGAGTTCAATACCACTGAAGTAAGCAAAAAAAAATAGGTATACATAATACAGGATTAAACAGCATACATTAACATTTATTTTGCCTCAAAACATAGAAAATATAACCGGTCCTGGAAACATTATCTATGTAGACATACGTTTTAAGTTTCACAAAATCTACTTGATCTTTTTTGGACTGAGATATGCTGATTTCAGCTGGGAGCTCCGACACATCTTTGAAACTGTTGATGTGGGATAGTCCTTCAGCCAAAATCTTCCATCTGAAAAACAAAAAGTTACAAAAAGGCATGTATAAATTTCCCCAGATGAACTTCTGAGATCATAACAGCAGCTCCTGGTACAAACTGTACTGCAGATATACAAACTTACTGGTAAAGGCTCTTTTTAAAGATCAGCTCTTTTTTGCGGTGGTCAATCAACAGGGGATGGTCCTCCTCAAAACCCTTTAAGGCTGAGGCATGAAGGGAACATAACATCAATACAACTTTAAAAGACAGAATTGACAAACTGTCAACAAAACAAACATATGAAAAATAAGTTATATCAATACATCTCAATATTCATGATCTTGCATCAACTATTTGGGGAACTTGAAACAGACCTCTCCCTCCTCTGAGCTCCACCAGTTCTCCTCTAGAGATCCATCTGTGACAGGGGAAAAGAATGGCTTCTCCTTCAGGAGTCGTCACCACTATTTTGGAGAGGTACCACTCATCTTCTGGGAGATAGGAAAAAGGATCTTTCTCCACCTTGACCAGCAGAAGTTTCCCCAGAGACAGCTTGGTGCTCAGGGTGTAAAATCCTGTCTTGAAACAAAAGTTTATGTAAATTTTAAGAAACAACAACAATATAATACAGTTTAATATGAATGTTAGAGTGTTGTATTTACCCTTAATATTTAATACAACATAATATTCATAAGTATTTTAGGAGTACAATTGTCCGCACGGACCGGACAGTCTTCGTTCTTAACTATTTATTTTAATATTAAAACATATAGAAATCTAGATTATCATCTAGGTACATGCTAACTGGCTGGTGAAAGCTCTTTATAGAATACATCCTGCTGGAAATATTATATGTCCAGCTTTTAAAAAGCAATGAGCTCGACTCTGACAACTTAATTTAAATGTAACATGTGACCTTAGCACCATGAAGAGGAAATGCCATTAGATTGTGTTTTCCGTGTATGATTTTAAATGTAAGCCTGTGAAGATCAACCAAAAATGTATTGTGTGTGAATGCAGTTCTCCTTAGGAATGAAAGAGTGTACAAGTCCAGGTGGAAAGAAGGAGTGAAGCAAAGGTAGGCTAAAGCTTAGTGAAGCCGGGCGAGGTGTGCGTGTGCCAAAAATAGATGTCGTCATGGCATGCATGTAAGTGTTCAGTCAGAGCTTTTCAGATGTGATGACTAACAATACACTGATAAAAGCAATATAAACATGTCTGAGGTTTTCACAAAGAAAGAAAGTTTTTGGATGCTTTTGCTCTTAAAAATCTACATTTGATCATATATTTTGCCAGCCAAATCAAATAGTTTCCAGGGTATTACATTTTCTTTCTTTATAAGGCATTTACAACTTGACGTCTTTCTTTACAGAGCTTGTATGAAGGCATGAGATATATGATATATGAGATATGAGTTTCCACTTAAATACAATTCCTTCTTGGTATTGAGGAGGTTGGTTTGTGGCATTAAGAGAGTACATTTACTTGTTACATTCCACTAATGTTAACATAAATTTATTTACTCTTTTTCAACTATAGTTAATAAATGTGATAGCAGTTGAGAATTATTCTGTTTCTACTCAATATAATTATAATTACTAACAACTACTAATGTTTATTTACATCACACTGCTTAAAGAAACCACATATGGACGTACCCAGCTGTGCATGAACAGTGTTGTTCCTGTCTATGTTTGTACTTCAGTAGTCAAGATGTGGTGGAGTCGATGTTTGCATTGTATCCGGTGAGCTTTTGCCTCAATTTTAATCCCCGATTCATTCACAACACTCAGACAACAAATTATATAGTGAATTTAACGTTAGCTGATGGTCTCATTTACTTATGTCGGTTATATTGAGGTATTAGTATTAAATTGAGACTCATGACCACTTAAAAATTCCAAGTTTTTTTTTTTCCTTGCATTTACCCTGTCCTTCCTGTGCCTACAGTTTGGATCATCGTCCCAGTTTTCTCTTTGGGTGGTATCGGAAATAAAAACCCTTAACAAGTTCATACTCTATGGTCTGTGTCTGCGTCTGGGTCCACTACCACACCCTGTGACGTAAAGTTAATTATTAATTAATATTAATAATTAATTATATAAAAGTTAAATGTTTCTTTAATTAGTCTGAAGACAAATACTACCCCAGCATATATGTATACACAAACAAAAGCCATTATATTGTCCCAGACCTAATTTAAGGATGTTCAACAGGATTCAACTTACTGTCCCAGTTACATGGTCTCTGCCAAAGTTGTCCAACTCTGTTCTCTCACTCTGCCCTCCATTTCCAAATAAGGTGACGTATATGTGGTCCCATGTTCCTGCATATTTCATGTCACCTGTTGTGACCTCTAGCTTGTACTCAGCCATGATCAGTCTGTGGAAACTGTCGAGAAAAATAAACACATTTAGATCTCTAAATTGCAGAGTGAATGCTCCAATTATATGCAAAAAAAGATATTAATGACACTGTATGAATGTTTTTCTCCTGTTTACAATAAATGTTTTACATTTATAAATTATTTATTTAGCTTTTGATAGTGTTTCCAAACTCCATTTTTTTGTCAACAGGCATACAACAACCTTGTTAACACTTAACATTGTCTAGGATTATCCTGTTCACATTACTACAAGTGTAGTATTTGCATCATCAACTGTCATAACATGAGGAAAGAAAAGGAAAGTTCCTACCTACACCTTCAGGTTGAAGATGTTCTGTGCTCTGTGTTCCTGCTTTTTGGCTCCTTTAAGCGCCTCCACCCTGACTTATACCTTTTAGTTACTACCGCCCTCCCACAAGAGGGGATGTCACTCAATTATTTTGGGAGCGGCTGTAGCTCAAGGGGGTGGCTGTAGCTCAAGGGGATGAGTGGTTGCCCTGCAACCACAAGGTAGCCGGTTCAATCCCCAGTCTCCCCATAGTTTGCATGTCGAAGTGTCCCTGAGCCAGACACCGAACCCCCAATTGCTCCCCGGGCCCCTCCATATGGCAGCCCACTGCTCCCTAAAATACCAAGGTCAAATGCAGAGAATTAGGGCGGCTGTAGCTCAGGGGGGTGAGTGGTCGTCCCGCAACCACAAGGTAGCCGGCTCAGTCCCCCCATAGCTCACATGTCAAAGTGTTCCTGAGCAAGACACTGAACCCTTAACTGCTCCCCAGGCTGCCCACCACTCCCTATCCAGGGATGGGTCAAATGCAGAGAAGAATTTCCCCAAATAAAGTGCATGTTTCTTTTTCTAAATGTTGTCTTCCTTGATTTCAGCAGATATACAGTGCCCTCCAGAATCACTGGCACCCTTCTTAAATATGAGCAAAACAGGCTGTACAAAAATGTATTTGCTGTTTATCCTCTTGGTCTTTCACTCAAAATATCACTTTAATTATACCTTTTCATTGAAGTAAAATTGTTGAAATAAAAATGTGTTGGCATTCAGAGAAAATCTCATGATTAAAATTTTACTGAAGTATACTTCCAGTCATATTTAAAAATAAAATAAAAAAATCACCCGTTTGATTAAGAACTCTTACTTAAGTGGTCAACCATGAATTCCTGTGTCACTGGGGTATACATTTGAGGTTACACAGGCCAAATTCATCATCACTATGGGAAAGACCCGAGAACACAGTGAGGATGTGCGAAGAAAAGTTGTTGAGCTGCACAAATCAGAAGATGGATATCTTGAAAAATCAGTTGAAAATACCCATTTCCACTATCAGGACAATTATTAAGAAGTTTAAAGCGAAAGGACATGTTTAGAATCAACCTATAAGAGGACATGTGTGTACAATGACCCCACGCACCGTGAGGAGGATGGTTCGACTGGCAAAAGAATCTCCAAGCATCACAGCTGGAGAATTGCAGAGGTTAGTTGAGTCTTGGGGTCAGAAAGTCTCCAAAACTACCATCAGATGCCACCTACATCCTCACAAGTTGTTTTGGAGGGTTGCCAGAAAAAAGCCTCTGCTGTCAATCAACAACAAACTAAAGCGCCTACAGTTTGCCAAACATTACTGGGACTTTCAATGGGACCGGGTTATATGTTCAGATGAGACCAAAATAGAGCTTTTTGGCAACAAACATCAAAGGTGGGTTTGGCGTAGACAGAAAGATAGCCATACAGAGAAGCACCTCATACCCACTGTGAAGTATGGTGGCGGATCTTTGATGTTGTAGGGCTGTTTTTCTTTCAAAGGCCCCAGACCTCTTGTTAGGATACATGGTATCATGGACTCCATCAAATACCAGCAGTTATGAAAATGAAAACCTAACAGTCTCTGTCAGGAAGCTTAAAATGGGTCGTGGTTGGACCTTCCAGCAGGACAATGATCCGAAGCACACCTCAAACTCTACACAAAAATGGTTCACTGACCAAAGAATAAAGGTTTTTCCATGGCACAGTTCCTAAACCCCATAGAACATCTGTGGGATGAGCTGAAGAGGAGAGTCCACAAGCGTCGACCTCGGAATATAAAGGATCTGGAGAGATTCTGCTTGGAGGAATGGTCTCAGATCCAGTGCCATGTGTTCACCAACCTCATCACACATTATAGGAGAAGACTCAGAGCTGGTATCTTGGCAAAGGAAGGCGGCACAAAATATTAAATGAAGGCGAAAATCTATTTTTGTGAAAAATATTTGTTTCATGATAATAATTGAATGTTTCTTTCAAGTATGTTATTTCAGTTAAAGGTTAGATTTTTTAATGAAAGATCATGAGGATAAACAATAAAGACGTTTTTCGCATCTTGTTTTGCTTATTTTTACCAGTGGCGGGCCATCAGGGCCTGTTAAGCCTTCTCTGCTGGTCTAAACAGAATCACAAAATTATAGCTATTTTATGAATTACATTTTTAAATTTTTTATAATTAAAAGTTATATCTATTTTATAGATAGAAAAAAATGACAGGTAGAAAATCCACGGCCCGCCACAGATTTTTATTAAAGATTGCCAATAATTCTGTAGGGCACTGTACATGTAGCTTTAGAGGGTAAGTAAGCACTTTTGGTCTTAGTTGTGCAGAAATAGAAATAAGGGACAAGGACAACAAAGCTGGACAGATAATAAGAAATATAAATGTGTATACAAGTCAAGTGTTTTATATATTGTAACCAAAACAAATTGTGAAAATAAATACATACCAAATAGATATACATGGACTGAATGATGTGTATGATATGTACAGTATGCATATTTAAAGATGACTATATACTGTATAAACAGTGTGTAGGATTTATATTGACACTTACAGATGATATTTACATATTAAGAAGCAAATTGTGCAAAAAGACACAATGATAATGTGATAATTTAATACGGCAGCAGCGGATATTTTGGTGTTACAGGGTTAACAACAGTGTATGGCTGATGTTAACTGTTCATCAGAGTGACAGCAGTGTTTGGTGGCTCATCCAAACCAGAACAGACTGGATTATTGCGTTGTTGAAATGGATCTGCAGCTCCTGAGGCAGGTTACACTTCCTGAGCAGCCAGTTTCAGCTTGTGAAAGGGGTCTCCACCCCCACGCAGGATCGTGCCATGTGTTCACCAAGACTTGTTTTTCAACCTTTTAGAGTAGCTGCTCTTTGCTACTCTGATCTTCTTTGTCAGTGTGTTTCTGGCCTGGTTGTACAAAAATATTCTGTCACACCACTGCAGGCCTCCTTGGCCTTGAGCAGCCAGTTGCAGCTTGTGATGTCCTGCAGGCGTTTTCACACCCATGCAGGATCGTTGGATGAAGATGAATGAAGGATGAAAGTCCTTAACCCTCCTGTTATGTTTGTTTCTTAGGTACAGCAATGATGTTCCCGGGTCAATGTCACCCGGTGCCGGTTTAATTATCCAAAAGTTGTCAGAAAAGAAAAGATCTTAATAAATATAGTTTGTACCTCATCACCAACACCATTACTAACAATTCAATCAGTAGTGGAATGACGTTATTCACCCCTCAATAGATCATAGTTCAATTAAGATAACTCACTCGTTTTCATGAAAAATAAATTTTCAAACAATGTTTTAGGTACATTGGAAAAACCTAGATATAAATTGCATTAGTCTACCATAATATGTATTTGTTCCCAAATGTTATTTGCATTTTGAAAATTTTCTTTTTCATGGGGTGATGTAGATAAATAGAGAGGAGACACCTCTGCTGTTCAGGGTCATATTGATCCCGCTCACTCAAAATTAAGCCAAATGAGTCATACGGATTTGTATTGAAAGTAAACTTATTTATAGTGGTATAATTAGTTTAATTTCTAGAATGACTTTCTGTATTGAGTTTGGAATGACCAGCTCAAAAGCTGACTTGATGTCTGTGACACGAGTCACTGCCATCCTGGTGGGGCCTGGAACTGTCTTTATAATATTTTCGGCAGATTGATGTGTATTGGGTGAGCATGATCACTGTGTTTCACAATTTTTTGACACGAATGTCTCGCTTGGAGGAACGGGTATATCACTTTCCTCATCTGATGGTTCATAATCAGTACCATTATAATCTGACTTGACCTCAAGATGTTCTTCAGACACATCCTCCTCTAATTCACTGTCGTGATCAGAGCCTCTAGGGCTGTCATCCTTTTCCCCAGCAACGCTTTTGTATGTTTCGCCTCTTTCCTGCTAAGTTTGGGCGGATTTTTCCCACGAGAAAATAAAAGGTTCCGGTCAAAGTCAAAATAGTATCTGTATGTATTGCACATGTGGGGTAGTGAGCTGTCATACCATGAGGAAAGATAAGGAAAGTTCCAACCTACGCCTTCAGATTGAAGCTTCTCTGGAATTCTGCTTGTTGGCTCTTGTAAACCCCTCCTCTCTGACTTCTACCTTTTTTATTACTACATCCCTCCAATAAGAGGTGATGTAAATCTAAACTAAATGTTGTGTTTTTCAACCAGGCCTGTCCACACAAGTATTTGATTGCTTAACAAAATGTACGGGGGTAAGTGGGATGGGAGCCAGAGCCTTCAGTTATCAAGCTCCTATTCTTTTAGTGGGGCAGATAAAAGCATTTTTTAATAAGAATATGCTGATGTAATTGGACATTTAGTGGAAAAATTAACGAATATAAGTGTTGATTGATAATTCAACTCTTTTATTAAAATAATGTCCTTCAACTATGTTCAAATTGAACATTACAACTATATGATATCAAACTGAACAAAACAAACTGTATGGCACTGGACACTTAATTAATCTAACAATAATGCATTTGATATTAAAGGTAAATGTGTAACATTGCCAGACTAGTCTAGTCAGCATGGATGGCAAACAAAAACGTGTAACTCTGTAACATATTAACTTAAACATTCTTTAAATGCAATTTGACTTACAATTGCTGAGAACTTAGCCTCAAACTAATATGTAGCACACAATGTTGGTGCATTCATGTCAATGTCACTGTTCAGGGGGTATCATTTCGATCTGAATATCTGCAGTAAATCCACACAAAGGTACGGTCATCGGGCGCATTCATCTTCCAGCTGCTACTGCTCACATATGCAGCTGCAGAGTGCTGTACATGGAAGTCTGAACTGAAAGCACTTGCACCTCCCATGGCAACTTTTCTTACAGTAACACTTGGCCAGTTCCTGACAACTGGCTGCGATGGGGGGTAACGTCGACCAACATACCGCCATTTCACTCCTTTCTGTGTCCACCCCCAATCAGCAGGACTGCCGATGTCTGGCCTAGAGATAGTTGTCTTGCCCCAGATGATCCCAGCTTGATAAGCATCGCACTTTGCATGTTCTCTCAGGGCTGCCTGAGTTGGTGGAATCGAGTTGTAGGGCTTTTGTTTGCGTGTAAAGAGATCAAGTCTTGCTTCATCCACACCAGTAACTGTGCTTGATCTATCATACATGAGAACAACAAATCTCTCTAACTGTTGCAGGTCCAGGTCACTAATTGATGTTGGATGCTGGCTGAGATTGGTGAATGTTTCAGAAACTTCATCACAGATATTCCATGTCTGCCATGCTGTCTTCTTTCCTTTCCCATGAAATGCAGACACATTGTCACAGCCTGTGAATGCATGAAAGTATGGTAATCCACTGGTTTTGTCAGTCCCAATTGCAGCTATTACTTCATGGACTGGAATCCATCGAACACTGGCTCCTTGGCCAAACACAATCCACATACTCTCAAGACCAATGACCTGTAAGGATGGCAGTATAGATATCGCTATGACAAGGATATCAGTGTCATTAGCCTTGATGATGAGGGACTTGATGCCTTCCATTTCTGCATCCCTGGAATGTATAAATATTCGGGTGTCTGCTTCCTCATGAGAGCATGGAGACATAGCATCCAGGCATTTCCTTGTATTGCATATGCTGTCTGTTTAAAGAATCATTCGCTGTTAAACATGTGGGTTTAATACTGATGTATGTTCAGATTAATGAGTAACATATAAGTAAAGATGGAGGGACTGATAACATGGGTTGTCAGGCTTAGGGGGCTACTCTGATTCTGACCAGTTGATAAGAACGCTGAAGTGCACAGTCATTCTTCTAACTGCACGGTCTGATGTATGTGGGGACAGGGGATTGGTTGAACGTATAGTTTCGATCAGGTCAAAGTACGCACAGTTAATGTATAACACGTGTTTGAGCTAGTGAGAACCAATGAGAGATGAGATGGGAAGGAAGGGATGATCGTTTTTAAAAAGTATATAACTGACTGTCGAATTGATGATTTTGTGGAAACCCTGACAGGCATTGTTGATTCATGGCTGTTGAGGTTTTTTCCCTGCTTGCGCAAGCATGAATGAACGAACGGGGACATTTTGTTTTGACCAGAGAAACTTTGCTTGCTTGTTTGTTTTTGATATTTGATTGGAAACTTTGAACTCTCCACTCGAGTATAGAATTATTTCCGCCACAGGTGTTGTCAGCGAAAACAAAGGAAGACCAAACCAAAACATAACCAGGCATGAGCTGGAGAGAGAGAGAGAGAGGGCAGAACAATCCAGGAGAAGGGCTTTTATTCCTTATGGTGGTCCAGCAGCAGGTGCTCTGCATCCAGTAATTGGCCACGCCCACGTTCCTGCGACCCGTTCAGGGACACAGGAACAAATAGCTGGCAACACCACACTTGTACGGTGTTATGGGCAGGGGCCGTCATAATGGCCACTTTATGAAAGCGTGGTTTATACTTGAAACAGTAAAGCTGGCGGTAGTCACTGCTACACGTCAAATCAAATGTTTTAGTATATTCAACTCATCCTTTCTGTCATATGCATTGTATGTGTTTTAACTCTGTTATGTGGTTAATTCTGTTCTCCGGTGTCTTCCCTTTTTCTCCCCATTAAAGTTTTTTTTTGGGCTCCTTGACTTATTTTTAACGAATGCTCCACACAAATATAAAGCCTCTGCTGTATTTGCAAATGACGTCAGCGATCGCTGTGTAATTGCTGCGGTGAGAGACACAAAGCTTCAGAAGCTAAAATCATGTATTATGAGCAAGAAACAGTTTTAATCTTTTTGTGAGCAAGCATTTTTACAGTCTATATTTATGTGACTGGGAAAAAGTGTGTCTGACTCCTGGCCCTGAGATGGCCTTTTTATTTTAAATCACCATGATGTTATAAACAAGAATGCTTCTTTTAGAAAATATAAGATTGAAGATGATTCCATGGTTCACAGATTGACAGCTTGATTTGAAGGTTGTTCGCTCAATATCTTCAGGCATTGGTAGTAGTGTTCTACCACAGTAAATAAAACTGCATTATATAATCATTACAGACAAAACAAGTATGCTAACTACCCTAAATCAGCATTTTATATGAAATGCAAAGGCTTCTGATTCTCAAGAAAAGTTGCCTTTTGATTTTAACTTTTGTCGAAATGAGTGAGGAGTCCTTACTTTAAATCCAAGCCGGTTGTTTATTTCGTAAACTTGTAGAAAACATATGAACCTGAATACAACCGAGTATATCAGACTAACATTTTAACTTGACGGGAGGTGCGCGCACTGAACCCGAACCCCACTGCGCATGTGCACTTTTCCGAGTACGGTGTCCCGTAGCGTGCATACAGAGCGCGAACATAATCATTCACCAGAATGATCTACAACTTTAAACCATTTAATAAATGAACAGGATGCTTTAAGAATCATTACATTATGTCATCACTGCTCAGCAGATATCTGTGGTTTTGGACTTTGACCTCTTTGATGCATATCATGAGTTCAAGCTCAAACATGTTCTACCAAAACTGCTCATTTAAGTTATTCCTCAGCATGTGTCTATGGAAAACATAATTCACACAAAGATACAAGTACCCCATCTTAGTCTGACTTAATAATACAGCCTGGAGTCTTCCAGAGTTTAACCCACAACCCAGCATGCAAGACAGGTGTTAAAAGAGTACTGATATTGTTGCCTCATGCAGAGAGATAAAAATGGCTTGAGTTAAATAGTAACACTGTTCTCGATCTGAGAAGGGTCCATGTATCTGTAGGGTGTTTCAAGCTGCAAGTTTCTTGTTGAAATTGCTTCACTGAGGTCGGACAATTCTGCTTGAAATTCCTTAATCATCAGCTTTAGAGCAGGCTCATGGAATCGTTCTTCGGGGTATGTACCCATGGGAACCTGCCAAAAGGACAAAACGAAACAGTAAATCAGATTGACACAGTATTGTGTTTGGTATAATTGATTTTAAACACTTAAAATGCGGATGGTTATAATCAGAGTTTATCTTCAGCAAACCTACCATGTCAGAGTACTTCTCTGTAAGTATCAAACTCGATGCTCCAAATCCGGCTGTCTCACCAATATTTGGGAGCGTCTCCAAAATTGTCTCCATGCTTGACTGGCCCTTAGTGGTTGGAGGAGGTTTGCGCAGCAAGACTGAGGTATTTGGCACCCAAGAGGAGTAGTCAAACTGAATTATGAAAGAAATATCAATATGTCACAACTCTGATGGAAAAGTAATTCAATGTACTTAATTTAATGTAAAACATTGCAAAAAAAAAGTCAAGTCACTGGGAATTCAACCTTTGCACCATTGTCGGGTATTCATGACTGCTGCATTTTGGTCTATTCTAGTCTAGATTAGTCTATTACAATGTACAGTGGCTATGATAGTCAGCTATTGTGGGAAACCCCTTCCCCAATGTAATGGTCAGCTAAAGAAAAAGTGTAATACATTAAAAGTAGATTTGGGTTGTCAGACCTGCCAAATGTTGATACATCTGTGTTAGTGTTAAAATGAACTCATATACGATCAAACATCAATACATATTCCAATGTCCCAACTCATTACCAGCCCATTGTTTACTGCAGCATGTTGACCCGTCACTCTGAAGATCACCATGGTGATGAATTTGATCACCTCCTCGACAGTATGAAAGCTGTCTGGTAAACCTGTTGGTAGCACAATTACTATCAGTTACTTATTGGCAATCGCTATCTTCATTGCAATACTATCGGCTTACTGTTAAATACCTGAGGCTTTGTTTCCCAAGAAGCCATGTGTGAATATCTCACTGATCCAGTTCTGCAGCTCAGTGTCTTTACGCACTTCACTGTCTGAGGGATAGTAGTACTCCACCACTGCCTTCACAAAGCTAGTGAACACAAAATAATTAGATTTACATTTTGTATATGCACTGTAAAACATCACAGCCCTGTTTAGTTATGTCCACTTACTTCTTCTCTTTAACTCAAAGAGCTCTGACAAGTTGTAGATTTGAACTTAACTGTTCAAGTTAAAACTTAGTTCAACTTACAGTAATGCGTTGTGTTGGCTTTTTGAGATTTGTTCGTGTTATTTGAACGTGGCTCTTCAAGTTATCAGTAAAAAAAAATAAAAAGACTGAAGACTGTTTTCCCACCATGCATTTCGCCTGTGTAATTTGGAACCATGACGTAAGTCAGTGACGCTGAAAGCTAAGTGGATCGACTCCGCTGCCAGGATTTAACTGTAAAAAAATAATTGCTGTTCCCTGCTCTTGTTCAGACAATGCATGGGTTTGGCTGGTTTCCTTCCGGGGCAGCCTAGTTGTAATGATCTGTTATTTTTCAGTGTAAACCTGTCAGTTCTCACCTCAGTCTGTCAGATTTGCCTCCACACAGCTATTTGGGTGGATGCACCTACTGTTTAAGCCTGTGTATTTATCCTGTGTATTAAATAAATAAATGGTATATCCTTTGAACAGTTTTTTGGTCATTTTTGGGATAAAGCAAGCAAACTTGCAATTATCAGTCAAGTCAACTTCGTATGTAAGTTGAAACAAATTAGTAATTTTAATTCTCTTAACTTGAAATAGCAAGTTGTACACGCATGGTTGTGTTATCTTAACTTAAAACTGTGAGTTAAGATAAAGCAGAAGTGTGCGTTTGTTTGACTAGCTAAGGAAAGTTTTCTCGAACTGATAATGTAAAAATACTCTTTGTTTTAACTTGGTGGATCAAGTTCAAACAACAAGGGACAAACAGTTCACTCAACTCTGACAACTTGAATAATAATGTTGAGACAACTAGCACGTTCTAGTTACATCAACCTTATGAACTTAAATTCATCAGTTGAATCAAAAGGAAACTTCAAGTTGAAGTAAATAGGCTTCTCAAGGCAGCAGGTGAACTTTCATTTGCAAGTTGAACTGACTTGATATGTCTTACAGTGTGTGAATAAGAGAGAAAGACTAATCTGTTGCTTGTAGAATAAATTGGTGTGGACAGTTGCACTTTTTATTGAAAGATAACCTGTTGATGATGTTCCACAGCTTCAGGCCATCATCTCTGTAGTAGAAGTTGGGGATGGACTCCAGTCCTCGTGCAGTGATGTCCTCTGGCAGACAGAAAGAGCTGTAGGTCGTTTCAGAGAGAGCCCTTCTCATGAGCTCTGTTTGTCCGTCACATCCAAGTGAACTCTAATAAGTCATTAATGCACAAATATTTAAAATCAAACACATTTCTTCAAGTAAAAGAATGATGCATTGTTAAAAAGTCAAAGGCTATAACTTTGTCTTGCAAAAGTACAATATAATTAGAGTAGCTTGACTCCTCAGAAATATGTATTTTACAGAGCCATACCTTATTCAAAGGCCCGCCAGGTGAAAAAATAGCTATGCGGCCTCCAGTGTTTAGGTACAGAGTGGACTGGAAGTGTGGAAACAGCAGCTGTGCAGAGAAAGGGAAGAATTTCTATCAGGCAGCACATCTTGTTTGAGGTGATCACCAAAGGAATCCAGAAGCAAACAAAACTGAAAACAGGCTTTTTAAAGTGTTTTCTTTTTCTTTTACAAGAGTAAACCCTGATGAATGTAAAGTTCTTGATCTATGTGAGTGTTGTGCTGGGCCTGTGCATACAATTCCATTCACTGTGCTCTGGTAATACCTATGTATCTATCTATAATCTGTGAATCATTAAATACAAATTTATGTTTTTGAAATGGAAATGTTATGTGAATATTCTGAGATCAACATGACATATAAGTTCATATTTAAAATTGCCGCGTTTAACCTGATAAACCTTTATTGCATACTTTCCTCATCTTTTTTTTCCTGTCTCTGCTCTATCGACTCTCTAGAAACGACATACAACACCCACAATTATACCTGAAAAGTCAATCAGTGAAAAGTCAGATCATCAGTTCAGATCAAGGGAATAGATTAAAACAAGTGCACCAGCAATCATACCTTATAGAGGGGATGAATCACAGAGAAGCTGCGGAGAGCAGCAAGAGCATAGACCTCTGCCAGAAAGTGAGTTTTCATGAGGTGTTGGACTGCTAGATGATCCATGGAATCAGCATTTTTAATAAACATCTTGGCAAGCAGCCAGTCAGTCTCCGAGTCACTGGGCAGAAAGATGGGGTTCTGCTCAGAAGGTTGTTGAAGCAACTGGAATTTGATGAAAACATATTTAGTTTTTGAAGGTTAAAATAGTGCAACTGGACTTTTGAAAACATAGTAATGTACTGTGTAATGTAATATGATCATGTGACTAGACCTGTATTGCAATGGGCATCAGTTTGTTTTCTGGGTTCATGTAGAGCAAACAGAGACCAGCAGTCACATGCAGAGGTTCTCCATTATAGGCTTTCGGGGGTATTCCATCCATCTTCTTCTGGTCATAGAGGAATATATTGCCTTTCTTTATGGGAATGAAAGACAGAGGAAAGAAGTGTTTCAAACATCAATAGCTTTCACAGATTAATCGAGGCAATATGATATCGGGATGATGAACACACAAAATCGTCTCCCAAAGCAGAGATTATCTCCAAACTAAAGCCCCTCTTCTTCTTTCATACCTTCATTTCCTCCTGCAGAGAGCTTCCCTCTTTCAGGAACGGCTTCACCATCTCCTCTGTGACTGGGAAGTTTGGGGGAAGCTCTGAGCAGCGCTTGATCACATGGGGATTGATTCCATTCAGAAACTGGGATCCATAAAAGTCATCTTCCTTCCAGTGCTCTGTAACATACTCTGGAAGAATTGCAAATATGATATATAATACATTATGTATTTATCTATTTAATGTCTAATCTATAACTTTTTTCAAGCACAACATATTGATCATAGCATTGTTGGTTTGTTCCTGAGATATTTTAACTTTGTCTAAAAATTTATTGTTTTACAAGATTCAAGATTCAAGATGTTTTACTGTCATATGCACAGATAACAGAGTTATTATATACAATGAAATGCTTATTTTGCTGGGTCCTCCTAACACACAGAATAAGAATAAACTTAAGGTAAATAAAAATAAGGCACAAAATATAAAATACCAACTGGAACGACATCTAATCTAATGTAATTCAACATTGTGAACTCATTTAAATGGTTAGCTAATTATGGGTTGTATTCAGTTGTATAGACACACCTTGTGGATATCTACACTCTGCTGAGTACACCTTTCTAGTTAAAAGTAATTTTACATTTTGGTAAATCCTAAATGAATTACAGAGATATTAGTGCCGACTCCACTTAATTAATTTAAGATGAAGTTTATCAGCTTTTCTTAAAGGGCTTTCATACATATTTTATTAATATAATTGCAGAATGAACTGTTATTGTGTTGAACTAAAGGTATAATCTGCCAAATGCTCATATTCATTCACTTGTTGTTATGAAATTATGTCAGTGACATTATTGTTGTGACTTGCGCTGCAGATGTGGATCATGGGAAAAAAAAATCTACCTGACATTGTTGTCTTTCTCCACCAGAAGATTTTTTTCATGTCTTCAATGCTTTCCCATTTTTCAGTAGATCCAATCAGCCCCTTGGTCTTGAGTTCAATACCACTGAAGTATGACAGAGTACAACAAAAAGGTATATATAATACATGATTAAACAGCATACTGATATTAATGTTTCAAATATATTTTTTGCCTCAAAACATAGAAAATATAACCGGTTGTGGAAACATTATCTATGTAGACATACATCTTCTTTTTCTCATAATCCATTTCATCTGATTTGGACTGAGAGAAGCGGATTTCAGCTGGGAGCTCCAACACATTATTGAAATTGTTGATGTGGGGTAATCCTTCGGTCAAAATCTTCCATCTGAAAAAAAAAAAAAACACAAAATAAAAGTTACCAAAAGGCATGTGTGAATTTCTCCGGATGAACTTGTGAGACCATAACAGCAGCTCCTGGTACATCCTGTACTGCACACGTACAAACTTACTGGTAAAAGCTCTTTTTAAGGATCAGCTCTTTTTCGCGGTGGTCAATCAACAGGGGATGGTCCTCCTCAAAACCCTTCAAGGCTGAGGCATGAAGGGAACATAACATCAATACAACTTTAAAAAGGCAAAATTGACAAACTGTCAACAAAACAAACATATGAAAAATAAGTTATATCAATACATCTCAATATTTATGATCTTTCATCAACTATTTGGGGAACTTGAAACAGACCTCTCCCTCCTCTGAGCTCCACCAGTTCTCCTCTAGAGATCCATCTGTAACAGGGGAAAAGAATGGCTTCTCCTTCAGGAGTCGTCACCACTATTTTGGAGAGGTACCACTCATTTCTGGGAGATTGGAAAAAGGATCTTTCTCCACCTTGACTAGCAGAAGTTTCCCCAGAGACAGCTTGGTGCTCAGGGTGTAAGTTCCTGTCTTGAAACAAAAGATAACGTAAATGTAAACAAACAATTACAATATAACATAGTTCAACATGAATGTTAGAGTGTTGTAAATACAAATTCACCCTTAACATTTAATATAACATAACATACATATGTATGTATCTTAGGAGTACAAATTTGCGCACAGACCGGACAGTCTTCTTAAATATATATTGGAATATTAAAACATATAGAAATCTAGATCATCATCTAGGTACATGGTTATAGACAAGCATGCCAACTGGCTGGGGAAAGCTCTTTATAGAATACATCCTGCTGGAAATATAAAAAATTCCAGCTTTTAAAAAGCAATGAGCTCAACTCTGCCAACTGAATTTAAATGTATCATGTATCACCTTAGCACCATGAAGATGAAATGCCATTAGATTGTGTTCTCAGTGTATGATTTTAAATGTAAGCCTGTGAAGATCAACCAAAAATGTATTGTGTGTGAATGCGCGGTAGTCTTTGTAACATCACACAATGTCAAAGTCAATGCAGTTCTCCTTAGGAATGGAAGAGTCTACAAGTCCAGGTGGAAAGAAGGAGTGAAGCAAAGGTAGGCTAAAGCTTAGTGAAGCCGGGCGAGGTGTGCGTGTGCCAGAAAAAGATGTCGTCATGTCACCCGGTAAGTGCTCACCGGGATTGTTCAGTCAGAGCTTTTCAGATGTGATGACTAACAATACACTGATAAAAGCAATATAAACATGTCTGAGGTTTTCACAAAGAAAGAAAGTATTTGGTTGCTTTTGCTCTTCAAAATCTACATTTAAGTATATATTTTGCCAGCCAAATCAATTTGTTTCCAGGGTATTACATTTTCTTTCTTTATAAGGCATTTACAACTTGACGTCTTTCTTTACAGAGCTTGTATAAAGGCATTAATGAAGTCCATCACTATGAGATATGAGTTTCCACTTAAATACAATTCCTTCTTGGTATTGAGGAGGTTGGTTTGTGGCATTAAGAGAGTACATTTACTTGTTACATTCCACTAATGTTAACATTAATTTATGTACTCTTTTTTAACTATAGTTAATAAATGTGATAACAGTTGAGAATTATTCTGTTGCTACTCAATACAATTATAATTACTACCAACTACTAATGTTTATTTACATCACACTGCTTAAAGAAACCACATATGGACGTACCCAACTGTGCATGAACATTGTTGTTCCTGTCTATGTTTGTACTTCAGTAGTCAAGATGTTTGCATTGTGACCGGTGAGTTTTTGCCTCAATTTTGATCCCCGATACATTCACAACACTCAGCCAACAAATTATATAGTGAATTTAACGTTATCTCTCAAATGCACATTATCGTCTTTTCTGTCCACTTTTTTTTGCATATTTCTGAACAATTATTTAATTTACATATTGTTAAAACCCCACTTTGACATGCTGGGTGCGAAGGCTTGACATTCTACAGCAGGGGTGTCAAACTCATTTTAGTTAAGCGGCCGCATGCTGCCCATTTTGACCTCAAGTGGGTCGGACCAGTAAAATCACAGCATATTAACACATACATAATGACAATATTTCTCTATGTTTAAATCATTGGTGAAGGTTTTTGGATGATAAACCCTATTTTAAGGTATTTCTTTAATAAACTAGAAACATAAAGACCAACAATTCAGACATCAGTCCACTGTTTACCTGTTTCGTAACCAGTTACAAATTCCAAGTGTCTTTTCCCTTGCATTTACCCTGTTCTTCCTGTTCCTACAGTTTGGATCATCCTCCCGGTTCCCCAGTCTGCCTGCCCTGTCTTGTCCTCAGATTCCCTGCTGTCCCATGACAGTTTTCTCTTTGGGTGCTACCGGAAATAAAAACCCTGAAAAAGTTCATACTCTCTGTTTTGTGTCCGCCACCACACCCTGTGACATAAAGTATATTAAAAGGTAAATGTTTCTTCAATTAGTCTGAAGACAAATATTACCCCAGCATATATGTATACACAAACAAAAGCCATTACTTTGTGCCAGACCTAATTTAAGGATGTTCAACAGGATTCAACTTACTGTTCCAGTTACATGGTCTCTGCCACAGTTGTCCAACTCGGTTCTCTCACTCTGCCCTCCAGTTCCAAATAAGGTGACATATATGTGGTCCCATGTTCCTGCATATTTCATGTCACCTGTTGTGACCTCTAGCTTGTACTCAGCCATGATCAGTCTGTGGAAACTGTCGAGAAAAATAAACACATTTAGATGCCTAAATTGCAGAGTGAATGCTCCA
>JBAMJR010000091.1:222500-232500 GCA_038501785.1 Myoxocephalus aenaeus
TTTTAGTGGCGTTTTAGTTGACTTTCTTTTCATAAATAATATTTTAGTGTTGCAAATTATAGTAATAGTCTTGTTTCTGAACGTTTTTGAGTCTTTTTTGCCGTGTTTTCGTCGTAGTTTGCCATCTTTTATGTCCAGGAAATCGCAGAGGGAGAGGAAAGTCCCGTTGAAGTTTGTGGAGGATGATGGACAAGAGGATGGATAGGAGGAGACAGGAGGAGTGTCGCCATCTCAACCACAGTAAGTAATAGTTAGTATACACTGGATATTTATTACCAGCTTTATTACAATGATGATAATTTGTTCTTATTGGCTTTGTCTCAAATTGCTTAATTACTGCTTTATTTATTACTTTTCCTGTTCTTATACTGTTGAACATTTTTCCTAGAAACACATGGGGACCTGCAGTTTGTCAAATGGATGGACACCAGGGAGGTCTCCATCTGCTCCACTGTCCATCCTGTGTTCACAGATGAGACGGTCCTGCGGTGGAAGAAGACCGGTGATGGGCACAGTCAGAAGGCCCCTATCCCCAGACCCACAGCTGTGGGTGAGTATAACAAGTAAATGCGGGGAGTGGACACCTCTGACCAGATGCTGGGAACCAACTCGGTCCACAGAAAAACGAAGAGATGGCCCATGACCGTATTTCAGCATCTTTTTGAAATTGCTGTCACAAACAGCTTCATTGTGCACAAGGAGCTCAGCATGAGTCAGGAGAAGAGGCCAATGACACGCCAGGCTTTCCAGGAGGAGCTGTGTGCAAAGCTGCTCGGCGTGCAACTGGCTGGCCCACCTAAGCCCCCCACTCAAGGCCACTTTCCGGTTCCCACCAACCAAAACGAGGACACTGAAAAAAGACGGTCGGCAAGCAAGGGGAGGAAACAGTGCAATGTTGGGCTCTGCTAACCAGGAACTGTTACAGAGGTTATCACAAGAACTAAAAAAACGCCTGGACAAAACATGCTGTAGCATTGGCTCTGAATGCTCTGGAAAAAAACATCTTTTTTGTCTAGATGTAAAACAAGTTATAGCTATTTTGTGTAATCTCAAAAGCTTTGCTCAAGATCATTTCAATTGTTTATGAAGAGAAATCTGATGAAAATTCAAATCTGATGAAAATTCAAATCTGTTTCTTTACTTTTTTTGTTATTACACACTGTTTTAAGCATGTATAACATATAATAATGACAAATACTTGCCAGATTTTGCAAGATACATTTGTCCTGAAAAAAGGAGCAAAATAACCTTGCCAAAAGATTTTTTTTTGACATATTTATTGATAAATAATAAAAAAAAGGACCAGACGGACTGTTAACATTACAGATCTAAAAGGGTTAACTTTGTCTAGGATTATCCTGTTTACATTTCTACAAGTGTAGTATTTGGATCATCACCTGTCATACCATGAGGAAAGAACAGGAAAGTTCCTACCTACACCTTCAGGTTGAAGCTGTTCTGTGTTCTGTGTTCCTGCTTTTTGGCTCCTTTAAGCGCCTCCACCCTGACTTATAACTTTTTGTTACTACCGCCCTCCCATAAGAGGTGACTCAACTATAAATGTTGTCTTCCTTGATTTCAGCAGATATGCAGTGCCCTCCAGAATCATTGGCACCCTTAGTAAATATGAGCAAAACAGGCTGTAAAAAAAAGTATTTGCTGTTTATCCTCTTTACAAAAATCATACATTTCTTTGAAGTAAAATTATTGTTTGGCACCCTGAGTAAATCTTATGATATGGGATAAGTATAGTATACTGTAGTATTATTCCAGTCATATTTTACATTTTTAAGTTTACCTGTTTGATTAGGAACTCTTAATTAAGTGGTCAACCATGACTTCCTGTGTCACTGGGGTATACATTTGAGGTTACACAGGCCAAATTCCCGTTGTCATTCATCACTATGGGAAAGACCCGAGAACACAGTGAGGATGTGCGAAGAGAAGTTGTTGAGCTGCACAAATCAGAAGATGGATATAAGAAAATCCCTAAACAGTTGAAAATACCCATTTCCACAATCAGGGCAATTATTAAGAAGTTTAAAGCGTCTGGAAGAGGACATGTGTGTACATTGACCCCACGCACCGTGAGGAGGATGGTTCGACTGGCAAAAGAATCTCCAAGGATCACAGCTGGAGAATTGCAGAGGTTAGTTGAGTCTTGGGGTCAGAAAGTCTCCAAAACTACCATCAGATGCCACCTACATCCTCACAAGTTGTTTTGGAGGGTTGACAGAAAAAAGCCTCTGCTGTCAATAAAAAACAAACTAAAGCGCCTACAGTTTGCCAAATGTTACTGGGACTTTCAATGGGACCGGGTTATATGTTCAGATGAGACCAAAATAGAGCTTTTTGGCAACAAACATCAAAGGTGGGTTTGGCGTAGACCAGGGGTCTCAAACTGGTGGCCCACGGGCCATTTGCTAACAATTCAATCAGTAGTGGAATGGCGTTATTCACCCCTCAATAGATCATAGTTCAATTAGGATAACTCACTCATTTTCATGAAAAATACATTTTCAAACTGTTTTAGGTACATTGGAAAAACCTAGATATAAATTGCATTAGTCTACCATAATATGTATTTGTTCCCAAATGTTATTTGCATTTTGAAAATTTTCTTTTTCATGGGGTGATGTAGATAAATAGAGAGGAGACACCTCTGCTGTTCAGGGTCATTGATCCCGCTCACTCAAAATTAAGCCAAATGAGTCATACGGATTTGTATTGAAAGTAAACTTATTTATAGTGGTATAGTTAGTTTAATTTCTAGAATGACTTTCTGTATTGAGTTTGGAATGACCAGCTCAAAAGCTGACTTTATGTCTGTGACACGAGTCACTGCCATCCTGGTGGGGTCTGGCACTGTCTTTATAATAGTTTCGGCAGACAGTCTTGACTGATGTGTATTGGGTGAGCATGATCACTGTGTTTCACAATTTTTTGACACGAATGTCTCGCTTGGAGGAACAGGTATATCACTTTCCTCATCTGATGGTTCATAATCAGTTCAATCAGGAGAGACAGTGGGTGATTAGTAGTTAATATTTATTATGCCAGATAATGAGTCCATGGTTACACAGAATTTATTTGGCGCTTGATCTCCGCGAGGAGATTGAGATCGCACTGTGTTTGCCCTGAGCGGCAGCAATCTGTAGATCCCCCCGGGGAGTCCAGACACTGGTGGTGGTGGCTGGAGGTTCTGCTGGAGTTGCTGGAGATGCCGATGGGGTGCTGAATCTGAGAAGGTGGATGGTGCTGGGGAGGCGGCGGGTCGCGTGTGACAGCGGCAGGACGCTAGAGGCGGAGAAAGAGAACATTTAAAGGAGAAGGCAGCGAGCTGATAGGACAGCGAGGAGGGCGTGACTCTGCGCTAATGGCTGGGCGCGCCCGGCTGCTGAACAGCTGGAAGAGTGTGACGCTTCTGACGCTCCTGACAGGGACATCCGGTATGACGTGCGTGCTGCTGGTGAGGGACGGTAAGAGTGAGAGGCCCGCCTGGTGTGAGGGGGTTGTCTTCCTGTCTGAATTTACGCTAAAGCTTCATTACCATTATAATCTGACTTGACCTCAAGATGTTCTTCAGACACATCCTCCTCTAATTCACTGTCGTGATCAGAGCCTCTAGGGCTGTCATCCTTTTCCCCAGCAACGCTTTTGTATGTTTCGCCTCTTTCCTGCTAAGTTTGGGCGGATTTTTCCCACGAGAAAATAAAAGGTTCCGGTCAAAGTCAAAATAGTATCTGTATGTATTGCACATGTGGGGTAGTGAGCTGTCATACCATGAGGAAAGATAAGGAAAGTTCCAACCTACGCCTTCAGATTGAAGCTTCTCTGGAATTCTGCTTGTTGGCTCTTGTAAACCCCTCCTCCCTGACTTCTACCTTTTTTATTACTACATCCCTCCAATAAGAGGTGATGTAACTCTAAACTAAATGTTGTGTTTTTCAACCAGGCCTGTCCACACAAGTATTTGATTGCTTAACAAAATGTACGGGGGTAAGTGGGATGGGAGCCAGAGCCTTCAGTTATCAAGCTCCTATTCTTTTAGTGGGGCAGATAAAAGCATTTTTTTATAAGAATATGCTGATGTAATTGGACATTTAGTGGACAAATTAACGAATATAAGTGTTGATTGATAATTCAACTCTTTTATTAAAATAATGTCCTTCAACTATGTTCAAATTGAACATTACAACTATATGATATCAAACTGAACAAAACAAACTGTATGGCACTGGACACTTAATTAATCTAACAATAATACATCTGATATTAAAGGTAAATGTGTAACATTGCCAAAAACCAGACATGACTGGACAATTTATGAGATAATTGCCTCCATCATTCCCTGAGCAGACAAAAGTGATCATTGGGGTAATGTGCCTTTTTGGAAGCACATATCTGTGTGAGAAACTTTTCTCGACTATGAACTTTAATAAATGCAGGTACAGGTCCAGGCTTAGTGATGCCTATCTTGATGCTGTACTCAGGGTTTCCACTGTGACCTGGATCAGGGTTTCCACTGTGACCTGGATCAGGGTTTCAGTGACCTGGATCAGGGTGTCCACTGTGACCTGGATCAGGGTTTCCACTGTGACCTCGATCAGGGCAAATGTGGCTCAGCTGTGTGAGCAGAAGCGCTGCCAGGTGTCTGGCAAGAAATAGAATAAAGTACAAATGTATTCAGGGATTGTATTTGTTGGTTTGGTGCAATGTTTCAATAAGTTATTTTTTTTTTGAATAAGAATACGAAAAAAGTAAACTTTCAAAAATATTGCGCTTTCTGTGTGGCCCTCCTACGAGATCACAATACCAGCAGTGGCCCAAAGCCAAATTGAGTTTGAGACCCCTGGCGTAGACAGAAAGATAGCCATACAGAGAAGCACCTCATAACCACTGTGAAGTATGGTGGCGGATCTTTGATGTTGTCGGGCTGTTTTTCTTCCAAAGGCCCTGGACCTCTTTAGGATACATGGTATTATGGATTCCATCAAATACCAGCAGATATACAAATGAAAACCTAACAGCCTCTGCCAGGAAGCTTAAAATGGGTCGTGGTTAGACCTTCCAGCAGGACAATGATCTGAAGCACACGTATTAACCAACCTTTTCACACTCATCTCGGCAAAGGGAGGCTGCACACAATATTAAATGAAGGGGTGCCAATACTTTTTGAAAAAAATATTTATTTCATGATAATAATGTAATTCAATTATGTTACTTCAGTTAAAGGGTTGATTTTTGAATGAAAGATCATGAGGATAAACAATAAAGACGTTTTTCGCATCTTGTTTTGCTCATTTTTACTAAAGGGTGCCAATAATTCTGTAGGGCTTTAGAGGGTAAGCATGTATTTTGGTCTTACTCTGAATTTATCTACCACATTAACTAATGTCTACTACAACAAACTACTTACTACTACTACTACTACTACTACTACTACTACTACTACTACTATTACTACTACTTGCACATAGAGATAAATAATGGACAACGACAACAAAGCTGGACAGATAATAAGAAATATAAATGTTTATACAAGTCAAGGTTCTATAAATTGTAAACAAAACAAATTGTGAAATAAAACACATACTAAATAGATATACATGGACTGAATGATTATGCACAGTATGCATATTCAAAGATGACTATATACTGTATGTTGGAAGAAAAAACTTATTTACTCTTAATCAATTACTGTTTCACGGTTACATTAATAATCATATGTTCTGTTTATTAATCGTATGAACTATTGTAAATGCTAGTGACTTCTCATTGACCTCTTTCTTGTTAAAACATATGTATGCTTTTCAAGTGACCTTCTGATAGTCATGAGACTGAGGATGCCTACATGTCTATGTTTTGGGAAAATACGGTTCCTTGGTATCATATGACCATGCCAATGCAAGCCAATCTAAAGAAGTCATGAGAGCTTCTGTGATTGTGTGATTAATGTATTTAAGAGGTAACTCTTTGCTCGTTCAGAGAGCAGTGCAGGATACGCAATTCACACATCATGTTGTGTAATTCTGTCTCTGCTCCTTTTTGAAAAGAATACATGTCCTGATTAATGATTTTACCAGCAGGTGTCGAGTAAAATTGTTTTTGGTAGTTTTTCTAAACTAAAACCTTTTTTCAGCAGGTATCAAAAAACCTTGTTAACACTTAACATTGTCTAGGATTATCCTGTTGACATTACTCCAAGTATTTGGATCATTGTTAAAGAAATTCTATTTATGTTTTCTTTGCTGGAGTGCATGGCTCCATGAGGTCTGTGACTCCTGTGTGAACACTGCCTATTATCATAAAAACGAGATAACTGCGTACAGTTTATCTCAGATAGTTCTTTGAGCAGAATGTACAGTTTAAGACCGGTCACAGACGTCATGAGAGCAACCTGAGGGCTCCTGTTTTTAGGTATATAAGTTAGTGACTTGGATGTGCAATTTGTACGCAATTTGTTGTGATATCAATCCTGCAAGTGTTCTATAAATTGTAAACAAAACAAATGACAGGTGTGTACATGCTTGTGTGTGTACTGTGTGTTCGTGTGAGAATGTGTGTGTGATAAAACACTACAGAGTTGTAGCGACTCATTGAATTCAGTGGAGGAATAAGCATATGAAGAGAGAAGATGAAACCATGCATGTCAGCACTCAGCCGACGGGGATCACGGATCCAGAGTTGGACGGAGCGCCGATGGGGAAAGGGGATCCGGAGTCAGAGAATGAGCTGACGAGGTGGGTGTGACTAACAGGTGCACTGAATGAACTTATTAGGTGAGTAAGACGCAGTTTTCTTTATACAACTGATGTACATTTTCCAGTGGGTGAGGTGCATCCAGGATGTTCTCTCTGCTATGCGGACAGCTGTTTGTGTGCAAGAGTACCTGAAAGGGCCCTTTCCCCTTTGGTGCATGTCAGGTCTTTCACTTTACAGCCTTAATCAATCTCCTGATTTCACCATCAGGACTCCATCAGGCCCAACCTGAGTGGGGGATAACATCATTGTGCTTTAAACAATGACAATGTGATTAGCTGCTTTTCAGTAATGTTCAATCAATAAAAATGTGTCACAATAAATCGTATTTGCTACTATTACTGTATGTCAGAATTCGCATAATTTACCATCACCATTTAGAACTTTTTAACCCACAAATATAAGACAACTTACTCCCAACCTGATTTGGCCACATTCGTCTTCCCACTAAATCGCTCGAAACCCGGGTTTCAGCATCTGTAACTTAAGTCAAATGAAAGAATGAGTGCTGAGGCTGCAGTACAACACCAAAGAAAGCAGATCAAATATGTCAGTTTGATCAGTTTACAGCAGTTTTCAGCAACAGTAATGTAAAGGCGGCTGTAGCTCATGGGGATGAGTGGTCGTCTTGCAACCACAAGGTAGCTGAATGGTACGTCACTTTAAATGTTGAATTGTGGGGCAGCATTATCTCCTTTTTTTTCGGCAAAGGACGGTCCAGTGTTTCCTAGGCTAAATTAGCTAATAAAGGAAGCGCTGAAGCTCCTTTCCTTAGCATTTAGAGAATTCGAACAGCTCTTATCATGGCGGCCACTTAAATACTTCCGGGTCATTTCATTCAGTTAGGGACCTTCCTAAGCAAAAATGAATATTCGACTGAACTCTCGTTCACTACCTCGTAGTAGTGCGCCAACCCAGATTTCCGCTTTTTATTTTCCCACATATTCCCACATATTCCCACATATTCACAGTTGACTTCTTGGCTTGTCACTGAATGTCTTTGCCAAGTCACATCATGATTGTGCAATAGATCTGGCTGACATTTAAACAGGCCCTGTCTCCAGTTCTCTGGGAAGTGTTCTCATTGACAGTTCTCATGTACTCATCACTTATTATTTTACTGGCTGTGTACAAATCTCATAAGGTCACGTAAAATAAGATAAAATAAAATAATCCTTTATTAGTCCTGCAGTGGGGAAATTACAGGATTACAGCAGCATTGCTCAGAAGTGAATAAAATAAGAGATCAAAATCAAGTAATATAAATATACAGTAATAGAGAACAATAAAAAAAAACAGTAAAGAAGAATATTAAATATACAGACTGAATAAAAAAGTATATAAAAGTACATAAACGTATTGCACGTGTTGGATATTGCACCAGGTGAGTGATTAAAGTGTCCAAGTTCAAAAGTGTTCAAGTGGTCAAAGTGTCAAAGTGTTCGTGGTCTACTGGGAGCCCAGCGTATTGTGCAGCCTGACAGCAGCGGGAAGAAAGGACTTGCGGTACCTCTCCCTCAGACACCGGGGGTGAATCAGCCGGTGACTGAAGGAGCTGTGCAGCGCTGCCAGAGTGTCCTGCATGGGGTGGGAGGTGTGGTTCATCATTGATGAGAGCTTAGTCATCATCCTCCTGTCTCCCACCACCTCCACAGTATCCAGAGGACACCCCAGCACGCTGCTGGCCTTCTTTACCAGCTTGTTCAGTCTCTTCCTGTCAGCTGCTGTGATGCTGCTGCACCAGAAGACCACGCCATAAAAGATGGCTGATGCCACCACAGAGTCAAAGAAGGTCTTCAGGAGTGCTCCCCTGCACCCCAAAAGACCTCAGTCTCCTTAGAAGAAAAAGTCTACTCTGTCCCTTTTTATAAAGTGCATGAGCGTAGTCGGACCAGTCCAGTTTGTTGTTCAAGTGAACACCCAGGTACTTGTAAGACTTCACAATCTCAATGTCCAGTCCCTGGATGCTCACCGGTATCGGAGGAGAGCGTTTACCCCGGCGGAAGTCCACCACCAGCTCCTTGGTCTTACTGGAGTTTATCTGGAGGCGGTTCCGCTGGCACCATCCTAAAAAGTCCTGGTTCAGTTCTCTGTACTCCCTGTCATCATCGGTGAAAATAAGGCCGACGATTGCAGAGTCGTCAGAGAACTTTTGCAGGTGGCAGTTGGCAGAGTTGTGTTTTGAAGTCTGAGGTGTATATGTTTCCTAGGCTACATTAGCTAATAAAGGAAGAACTGAAGCTCCTTTCCTTAGCATTTAGAGAATTTGAACAGCTCTTATCATGGCAGCCACTTAAATACTTCTGGGTCATTTTACTCAGTTAGGGACCTTCCTAAGCAAAAATTAATATTCGACCGCACTCTCGTTCACTACCTCGTAGTACTGCGCCAACACAGATTTCCGCTTTTTATTTTCCTGGCATATATTTTACTTTCCCACATATTCACAGTTGACTTCTTGGCTTAGTTCTCTGGGAAGTGTTCTCATTGACAGTTCTCATGTACTAATGATTTATAAGGTGAAATGAGGGGGTTGGTTCCCGAGCTAACGTAACACACATTTTTGCTGATGCTGAAAACTGTAAAAAAAAAAAAAAAAAAAAAAACATGTACAGCCTTTCATCAGTACATGTTGAAAACTAGACTCTAATACTGGTATTCTCAGTCAAATGCAATAGCGCCCTCTGTTGGCATCATCTCAAACGTCTCTCTGCATGGTCACATCAAATAGCACGTAAAGGAAACAAACGTGTTTTATTTAATAAATCATGTTTCGAGAATTTTCTCCTTTGGATTTGCAAGATAACATATTGATAAACTGTCATGCTGATTGGTTTATGGATTGGAATATGGGGAGCTTTATGTATGGACCATTTAGTCATACTTACAGTAGAGTAAAGTAAGCCTGTTTAGACTTAGAAAACATATGCACTCATGTAGACGTATGCCACCCAGACACCCATGCATGCACAAAAAACTGCTAGCATATTGTTGTTGACTTAATTTGAGACTTTCATCTTGAACAATGGTCAACAATAGGATTCAACTCACCATCCCAGTTTTAAAACCTGCACCATGGTTATCCAACGCAGTTCGCGCACTCTCTCCTCCAGTTCCAATTAAGGTGACATGTATGTAATCCAATGTCCCTGCATTTGTCATGTTACCTGTTGTCACTTCTAGCTTGTACTCAGCCGTGGTCATTCAGTAGCAATTCTGTGTGAGTTTGAATAACAAA